>SNQJ01S0076059.1:1750-36861 GCA_010110895.2 Picea sitchensis | reverse complement strand
TCTTAGCACAACATTTAATAACAGTTGCTGGAGCCGCCTTCTTCATTTGGTTCAAATATTTTTTTAAAGTCAAATGTTGGTTCTTAAGTTCTTTTTCGCTTCGTGGCATTCACCTACTGAAAATCTCAATAGTCCCGACATGCGAAATAGCGGGGGATGTGATGTTTCATAAGTTACCACTTTTTATCGTTAAATGAAGTTTTTTGCTTTTGGTACCTCAAAATATCGCTTCTCGGGAGTTACAAGTCACAAGATTTACAAACCTTGATATGCGAGGTCGTGAAAAGTTTTAAAAGCCTACATCAGGTGAAAGCTAAGAGTAAGACCATGTAAACCCCAGTCAAGTGTTGTCAGGATTTTGCGTCTTAGCGTTCACTCTCTCCTAAAACATTACTGCTAAAACTCTGAAACATGAAGCCACAAAACTTTTACCTAAGTAACCCATGTTAGATTCAGGGTTGTTTAGTTTTGACCATGATTTAGGTTTCTCAGGATTTTGCGACTCGACATACTTTCCTCTCGGGAACTATACCTTCGAAGTCCCGAGCCACGAAGTCGCGATATAAATTTAAACATAATTAATTAAAACACTTAATCCTGGTTACGTTCTTTCATAATTAAATCTAATCATCGCAATCTCAGATTTTAGAGGCTCGAAAGGTTAGAGTTAAAAGTCCCGATACAACGAATGCCGAAATGTTGATTTAAATCCCGATTAGGGAAGCCAAGACAACACAATATGTGTTTAATGCAAATAATAATAATGTGTAGTTTATGAGGTAATTTCAAATGTCCCTTGCACCAACTTGTGCCACAAACCGTCGAAATTTATGACATTAATTGGAAATAAGGCGAAATGGAAAAGTAAGGATATGGTTTTTATTGCCAAAATCTCTATCTAAATATGATTGGACTGTTCTGTTCATAAGGATTTCCTAGAACTATTTTGACTTGTCTTAACGCAGACCTAAACTCAGTAAAGAGAAAGAGAAAGTTGTGAAAGGGACTGTAGTTGAGTAATAAATATATTTGAGGATTGAAAATCCGTATAGCAGTAAAAGAAAAAAATCTTTTCTTCCCTCTGTTTATCTTTTCCCTAAAGAAAGTTTCACAGAAGTGAAACCAGTGACTCCATTTACCCAATACAGGCACGTGGTCTACTATTCTTCCCGCCTCATGGGAAAATGGGATCACTAGTTGGAGCCTATGTTGGAGTCGTCTTCTTCATTTGGTTAAAATATTTTTTAGAAGTCAAATGTTGGTTCTTAAGTTCTTTTTCTCTTCGTGACATTCACCTACTGAAAATCTCAGTAGTCTCAACATGGGAAATAGTGGGGGATGTGATGTTTCATAAGTTACCACTTTTTATCGCTAAACGAAGGTTGTTGCTTTTGGTACCTCGAAATATCTCTCTTCGAGAGTTACAAGTCACATTGGAATATGATTAGAACGTTCTGTTCGTAAGGACATCGATATGTTAACTGGTCAAAGATATATATCTATTTCTTCCTATTTTATTCTTAAATTTTATCTCTATCCTGCACAAAGAAGTTTTTCTTGGTAAGCTAACTTCTATATGTATACACATTTTTATTGCATAAGAGCTAAGTTACAATCTCCTGTCATGGCCCTACAAAAAACATCCAAGGCAATCATTGAGGTTTCAGGACAAGGTTCTGATAATGTTTCAGACACTTCACCTCGAAGCATTGATTTCATATGAACCTAGTCATATGTCTCAGAGGTTTTTCAATTAGATGTGGTGAACTATTCAGAGGATTCCGATGACAATGAGAAAGATGGCATGACTACCAAATACAAGATCATCGTCTAGGCAGAGATGCACAAAGTAGCGTCCAGGCCACACCTTCTGCCTTACTATGACATGATCCAATGGGTGCTAGATCATGTAGACATCCCTACCAGAACCATCATCAGTGAGCAGAATGTCATTGTTGGGACCTTTAGACAAGAAAAATTTCAGACGATGTACAAGTTACCACCCACATCGGACTTTACATACAATGCATAGTTTCTAGAGGGTTTTAAATAGAAGGAATGTGAGCAATACATGAAAAGTCTATCTGATTTGATCAAGGATTGGGTCTCACACTCAGTGAAGTTCAGGGTAGACAAAAATGGAATTTATTCCATATCTTCTTTGTAACCACAGTTCAAATACATAGCGATGATGCCTTGTAGATTGTACGGGAGGGAAGACACCATGCATTTTTTCCTCCCACGGGTGCCTTTGATATACACAGTAGTAGAAGGCTCTTATTTCGACTGGGACAAAATGTTATCAGATATTCTGACCTGTCGGATTATAGAATATCGGACGCAGAAAGTGAGCGGGAAAGCTGCTTCATTTTTTATGTCCGCATACCTCATTCACGCAGTATGTTCCATGACATATTTTCCCTTTATGTATTGGAGATGGGATCCATTGCATGCTTAGCCAATCCATGTATACCATTCTATTATTTGGGAGGACAAGGCTTCAGATTTCGTATACGAAATCTTCAACTCGGTAATGGTACCGATGCATGTTGCCATATTTGGTAATCCGCCACCCAAGATATCAAATAGAATCATGACAAATTTAAGCAGAGTGGCTGATTGGTACGTGGAGAAAGAATTTTCATAATCAAGGTTTTCGGTGCTTCTGTCCTTCTGCATGCTTTACCCTTACTTATACCCGACAGGTTGGCTTGTCATGAGATCGCCAGGCAAACCGTAATTGGCGGTATAAGTAAAGAAATAAAAGGGTTTTCAAAAAAGGTATGGCCACCTTTTCCTATTCATTTAAACACCTATTCATTATTATACTTCGGGCATGCAAAGGCCAAGGCAACAGCCCTAGAAGATATAAATTTGATTCACATCGAATTCAAGAAACACGATCCACACAGGTTCATGTGTAATCATTTGGCCAGTTGTGGCCTTAAGAGATTTAAGCACAAAAATTTGCCTCATGATGATTTTTTCCGAGGCACGACATCTTATGACGAGGTTTTGTCCTGAATACAAGCCCTGTCACCCGAGGAGAGGGCCGATGTTGTCATATTCCAAGAGCATAGGTGGGTTTTCCATCCTCCAGTATTACGGGGTGAAGATCCGACAGTAGCAGAGGTGCAGAAAACAAAGGCCAAAGGCTCCAAAGATTCAACACCTGGCCAAGAAGAACAAAAGGATAAACAAGAGCAAGCTGGGGGCCCGAAATAGGAAGTCGAGGCTTCTGATCCTCCAAGCGAGCCAACTTTGTTCATTACTCCGGAAAATATTCTAAACAGGTCGGTGATCCCATTGCCTCCATTACCCCCCCACAGTCTGCAAAGGAGATCCCGGATGCAGGTTGGATTTTGGGTCAAAAATTGACACCTATATTAGTAGAAGAGCTACCTATGAATGAATTCTTCTTCGATAAGAAGAGGAGAGTGGTTGTGAGACAAGAAATCTACCAAGAGGTAGGTGTTGTCTCTAAGAAATTTAAAATTTTAATTGATGGGAGAAATATGAAGAAAGAAGAATTCGCGATGCAAATAGCAGGAACATTGGGGGCTTTCTCCACGGTGAACCAATATTTAGTCGAAACTCTAAAATATCAACTAAAATGAAAAAATCATTTGATCAAGACGTTAGAGGCTAAACTAGCTACAATAGAGGTTGTTGCTAAAGATCAGACAAATGAGACTTTAGAGAAAGTAAGAATAGAAGATCAAAAAGAAATCGAGCAACTTAAAGTCGATCTCGAATGGACATAATTGATGGTTCAGATGAGTCAGACTCAGATAGGCCAGCAAAGAGAATCGATAGACTAGCTTCGGGCCAAACTAGAATTTGCTGAAAACCAGGTAATCATTATCGGGATATTTCAATCCCAAGCAACAGAGATCAGAAAAAGGTTATCGGGAGTGCAACAGGTTCTGTTTGTTAAAGTAGAAACAATTCAAAGAAGTTTCCAACTCATTGATCAGATGTTGGAAAACCTCTCTCTTAGAGAAAGGGAAGTCGGAGCAGCTCGGGTGGCATTCCAGGAGGCTATTATAGCCACAATGAGAAGGGAAACAAGTAGTAGTTCTAGTTTTCCCATCGTAGAGAAGACCAGGGGTAATATATTGTTGAAAGAATGGGAGTGAAATATATCCGAAGGAAAACAACAAGCTATGAAGATAAGGAAATCTTGCGAAGAAATTTTTGGCTTGTTAAGTGAGATTTGGTTGGGTTCCGATGGTGAAAGTGGCATGGAGGTACTGGGTCAGATCAATACAACTAAGTATATACTAAATATTAAGGAAAATGAAGAAAGAGAATTAGCCAAAATATCACAAATAACTCAAACAGACATAGTGCAAATAGACAAATGGCTAATTAAACCGAGTATACTATTATTCTCTATCAATGCCAAAGATCAACAGGTAGAAGGAAAGTTGTCGCTATTGATGAAAGACTGCTATATTTTTGAGGCAAATAATCAAGTAGATCCCTCTAAGTTGATATCACAACTGGTGGAGAAGTGCGTTATTTGCACGGGGCATGTGAAGAGGTAGGTTCCGTGTACCAAATGAGAACAGAGATAAGGAAACGAAACGTTTCGACTCCTTTGATTGTAACCGAAAACCTCTGGAACTATTGAGATTCCGGTGCATAAACATTTGTATAAATATACATTTTGAAGAAAGAAAAAGGGCTGGACCTTTTTGATTAATTGTAATAGAGACTGTCTCTTTTCGAGAATTAATACAAAGCAATCCGGAGATTCCTAATTTCGTCAATACTGTGTTATGAGTTTGTTCTCTCTGTTATTTCATATTCATTCTTATTTCACTTATATACATCTAATGAAGGTTGCATTGCAATTTAGTAAAACTTCTACTGCAGTGGTTAATATTTAGCTATCTATTGTTTACAGTTTTTCCTCTGTACAGGCTACTAGCAGGTACAAGACCTATGAATTTTATATTGTCATATTTTATGCTTCATCGGATCATTTCTTATCTTATTTTCTTCTTCTATTTACCGAGTGAGATTCTCCCTCGATAGGAGCCTTATTCTATAGATAGCTTAATGTTTTTCCCATAATTCATACACCATTTATTTCAAATATAACGTAGTTACGGAAAAAGGCCTTTGGTTTGCATTTTGTTTTTAATATTGATTTCTAAAGTTCTCTTTTATAAAATCAAATTGATACAGCATAAAAAATTTGGATTTCTTTAAAAAAAATTGTTCCTCTATGACTGTCCCTATTGTAAGACAACCCAATATTGAACCTGGCTTGACAGATCAAACCCACATCTCTTTAAATCTCTTTGATACCATACTTAAAATGGCTAACACCTGGGTAGAACTCATACGTTCATGGGCTGCAATTGAAAGGGATATAAACATCCAGGAATAGTTGGAAGCCAGACAACGACAACCTAGAAATCAACCCTAGCTTCCTTTTTTGAAGGTCTATCCTCCTCCCTTTTTACATCTTACTAACTTTCAGATGCCTAGACACTGTACTTTTTAAACCCTTAAGTACAAACTCTGGAACAACATGTTTTTGGCACCATTGTCGGGGACGAAGTTACGAAACCTTTTCCCTAGGAAGAACGACATATTTTCAAGTTTCACGCTTTGATAGTTAACAAAGAGTGAGCACTTCATAAATGATTTTCTTATCTTTCACTTGGTGACTCTATGTATAAGTAAGTTGGCATCCAGTCGAAGGAATACCAGATAAAACCCAGAGAACAAGCAGACCACGCCTGTTTAAGATCCCAAAAAAATACTAAAAGCTAGAGGTTCTCTTAAGCCGACTACTGCAGTCTATCAACTTAAACACCCACAGCCCAAGACCAAAATTTCTTGTGAACCTTCAACTTTGCATAATACACCTCCCAAAACCACTAATTCATTTTTATTTATCTCTATGGTTAAAAGTGAAATTCTTTCGAAAACCTCTGTCGGACACAAAGGTAAAAAATCGATAGTAAATTTATCAACAGTTGATATGCCACCGACTCTCCTTTCAAACTTCCTAACCTCACCAAGTCTCAAAGAGTATACTATATACTCAAATCTCACACTTACGAGATCCCATGATTATGTCTCCTGCAAATTCGAAGAGCCAAGTCATCGGGTCTTCGTTCACTCTTCTTCGCTTCTCTCATCTCCCGAAGAATCTAAGAATCCATTTTTAGTTTTCCAGAACCCACTATATAACACACCCTATCCCCGTCAGGTAGTACCAATGACGACCGTCGGAGGAGGAGTGGGGGACCAAGCGCCTCCCCCATCCCCCATAGTTTTCACTAAAGTGGCTGCGAGATATGCACCTTTAGTTCTACCCGCACCTCTTCATGACCTTCCTGAAACTTATATAAAAAATTTACCAAAATTTACAGGGGAAGGGGACTTAACTGCAACCAAACATATAAATTTCTTTGATCAGTTTTGCTGATATTCTAGGTCTAGAAAACGAAGACATTTATTTGAGATTATTTGTTCAAACTTTTGAAGGACAGGTACGAACCTGGTTTCGAAGTCTACCTGCAGGGTCTATCCTATCTTACGATGCCTTAGAAGATGCCTTTCTTAGACAATGGGGTGAGAGAAAAGACCACTTATATTATCTAACTGAGTTAATATATTTAAAGAAAAGGAATTTACAAACAGTTATGGAATTTATCCAAAGATTTAATAAACTATATAATAAGATCCCAGTCGAAGTCAAACCCTCCCAACCTGCAGCCAAAGTAACCTTCGTAGGATCTTTCAAACCCAACTTCACCCTTCTCTTAAGAGAAAGGAGGGGGGCTACCTTAACCTGAATGCAGGATGATTCTGTGGAAATTGAGTCTAACATGATGGCCTCTGGTAAGTTGAAATCTAGGATAGAAACAGGGAACAGAGAAACCAGACGTTTTAGGGAACAAGCGAGACCCTCAGGATCTAAGAGGTCTACAGACGACAAAATGGATGATATGGCTAGGGTAATTAAAGAATTGTCAAATAAGATTTCCAGAATGGAGCTAGACCAATCCAAGAGTGATCCTTTCGTTAAAAGAGAATTCAGAAGAAACCCCAACCCTCAAAATCAACAAAGGCAGGTTAAAAATAAAGATCAGAAAATCCAAACCCCTTTAAAAAATGAAAATTTTATAGGAGGAAATGACCTGGAAGGTTTCGAGGGACTTGAGGAAGATGTGACAAATTTGGGTGACGACTGCACTCAACCTTATATAACTAAAGAAGATTATGAGNGAAACCCCAACCCTCAAAATCAACAAAGGCAGGTTAAAAATAAAGATCAGAAAATCCAAACCCCTTTAAAAAATGAAAATTTTATAGGAGGAAATGACCTGGAAGATTTCGAGGGACTTGAAGAAGACGTGACAAATTTGGGTGATGACTGCATTTAGCCCTATGTAACTAAATCAGATTATGAGAGGTCATTGAACACACCCCAACTGTCAAATGAAGAAGATGATATAAACAACAATGAATTCGTTGTATGTCAAGAAATGTCTGATTCCATGACAGTTGGGATCCAATCGAGGTATGACTTGAGGTCTAAAAACAATCCTACATCGATTCCTCAACCGAAGAAAATTATCCCTAGAGGTGAAATATATGTGCCTGCCCTGAAAGAGATTGAAACATCCAACAACAAAACAAAGGAGGTAGACTCGTTGAACCTCAAAACGAAGGAAGTTGAGACCCAAACTAGGGAAATCAAGACAGCTAAGAAACCCTCACTAGTAGCAAGGCTCATGAGTAATAAGTCAACTCAGACAAATAAGTTAGAGAAGAAAGAGATCGAGATTTTAACTAGGGAAACGGACAAAGGTGGTGGTGGTTTTAGTGTCGAAAATGAAATAAATAAGATCAAAATACCGATTTCGTTGATTGAATTAGCAAAAAACCCTGTATATCGAAAACCGATAACCAAGGTGATAGGTTGTTTGGATCAAGAAAGTCAATCAGACGAAATAAATATGGAAGATGACAAGCTAAATATCACTTTTGGTCCACATTTTGAGGGCGCCAGAGACACCATTTCTGCTTTCTATATCACCCTAAATGTGCATGATTGACTGCTGCATAACTGCATGCTAGACTGCTGCATAACTGCATGCTAGACTCTGGAGCTTCACATAATGGGATGTCCAAAGCTATTATGGATAGACTAGGCCTCGATATCACCCAACCTTACAGAGATCTCTACTCTTTTGATTCAAGAAGAGTCAAGTGCTTAGGTATGATAAAAGATTTAGTAGTCACCCTTGCACAGGTCCCAGTCAAAAGTGTTTTGATGGATGTAGTTATTGCTAATATCCCCCCAAAATATGGATTACTGTTATCAAGGTCATGGGGACCCAAAATTGGGGGATCCCTTCAACTGGACATGACTTATGCCACAATTCCTATATTTGGTGGGCAACTCACTAGGTTATACATGGAAACGAGGTTAGCCTATATCGTGAGCGATCCTCAAAATCCTAACAATTCCCTGTTTACATTGCTGATCAAGATCTAGAAAATTATATTTTGTCTTTTGATGATGGTATAGATAGTTTCATAGAAGAAAACTTCATAGACGAGAAAGATTCCGAAAATATGCATAGCACAGGGATCTGGAAACTGTTTTTTGACGGTGCTCTGTCATGTGAAGGAGCCGATGTAGGAGTTTTTTTTGTGGCACCTAAAAATAGGTTTGTCGTCCCTTTTTCTTACAGGCTTCAACGGGATGTAGATTACACTAACAATGTATGTGAATACAAATCCTTAGTATTAGGATTGGAAGCTGCCAAGAAGCTGAACATAAAAAACCTGTAAGTATATGGAGACGCTGAGTTGCTAGTCAAACAAGTGAATCAACAATACCAGGCCAAACACCTGAGATTGAGAGTGTATAGAAATTGTGCCTGGGATCTAATGGAAAATTTCTTCTCGTTTGTAAATATCCACTTCATCCCACGCACTAAAAATTTGCAGGCCGATTTGTTAGCCAAGGCAGCCTCGACGTTCGATCCCCCCACAACTTTTAAATTAAAATACCATATAGAGGTAAGGCACAGACCATCCATCCCGAACAACATACAAGACTGGTAGGTTTTCGAGGATGACGAATAGATCAGGAAATTCCTAGAAATAGTGGGAGACTTTTCTGAAACTCACATCGATCAAGAGAATCAAACAGGGATTATTTTAGGGGATAAATTTCGCTCATGGGCTAATTTTCCATGGTTTTTCCAAAAACGAGATTCTCTATTTTAAAAATGATTCGCCCAAATTCTATAGGATAAAATTATTTAACCTTAAAAATCGCCAAAAAATTATAAAAACTATATAAAATACTTAAAAATTTGAATATTTTTACAAAAATATCGCCAAACATTTATAGTTGACATATAAAGGATTAGTAATATTCTCCAAGGTTTATACATTTTAAAATAAATTTCCATCCTTAAAATCATCCCTGGAATCAAAATGATCACATGAGGATCATGCAGGAAGGAGAGGACTCTCAGGAGTTTCGAGAAAAAATTGCCAACCATCGCATGTTAGTTTTAAAAAATAATCAAACTCCAAAGGGTCTAATCCCCCTGGAGAGACTTTTTGATCAAAATGACATGCCTTTAAAATATACTCTTCAACCCCAACCAGAAGAGGTTGAAGATTGTGATATAGGGACGAAAGAAGAACCCAAGATGGTGAAAATATCAAAGTATCTTCCTCCTGAGGTGAAAAATAAATATAAATATTTTCTTGCACGATATAAAGGTGTTTTCTCCTAGTCTTACAAAGAGCTTAGGACTTATGACACTACCATGATCGAACACAAGATACCTCTGAAGCCTGGTATCAAACCCTTTAGGAAAAATCTTAGACAAATCAACCCTATCTTATTACATGTAGTCGAAAGAGAAGTCAAGAAGCTTTTAGACATGAAAATAATAGTACCACTGAGATACTCCAATTGGGTGGAAAACCTGGTCCTGGTTAGAAAAAAGAGTGGGTAGATTAGACTGTGTGTTGATTTTAGAAATTTGAATAAATCTTCCCTAAAAGACAACTATCCTTTACCTAAAACGGATCATGTCTTAGAAAAGGTAGTCATCGAAAATAGGATGTCTATGATCGATGGTTTCTCTGGGTAAAATCAAATTGCTGTAAACGAACAAGATAAATAAAAAACATCTTTCACTACAACCTGGGGTACATTCATGTATGATAAAATGCCTTTTGGTCGAATGAATGCAGGTGCCACTTTCCAGCGTGCTATGGATATCGCTTTCGTCGGTGAAAGAGACAAGTTTATAGTTATCTACCTCGATGATCTAACCATTTTTTCTAAGTCTGACGAAGATCATTTAATACATCTCAAATAGAATATTGAAAAATGTTGCAGGTTTGGTCTATCTTTAAACCCTAAAAATTCTCACTTCGCCATGTGAGAAGGTAAACTCCTGGGCCATATTGTGTCCCGAGACAGAATTAAAATTGATCCCAGCAGGGTTCAAGCTATAGACACAATAAATATTCCTAGAAATGTAAAGGAAATCTAGTCATTCTTAGGAAAGATAAAATTTTTGAGAAGGTTTATCCCAAACATCATTGAAATTGTGAAATTAATCATAGGTATGTTAAAGAAAAACAAAGAGGTGAAATGGACATCAGAGGCCAAAGAAGCATTTACACATATCAAGAGGGTTATAAGCGAGGCACCTGTACTGGCAAGCCCCAACTATCTAAAGGATTTTCTCATTTTTTCATTCGCTTCCGAGCACACCATTGCCGTGGTGCTCCTCCAGAAAAATGAGGAAGGTTTCGAACAATCGATAGCCTTTTTCATAAAAAGTCTCAGAGACACGAAACTGAAATACAATATAATGGAAAAACAAGCATATGCTATGGTAAAGGCTTTTAGGACCTATGTATTGCATTCTAAGATAATCATGTATGTACCTACTGGCTCTGTAAAAGACATTTTAGTGCAGCCTGACAGTGATGGAAGAAGGGGACGGTGGCTCGCAAAAATTCAAGAATTTGATCTGGAAATAAAGCCGACGAAGCTGGTAAAGGGTCAAGGTTTGGATAAAATCTTAACTGAATCCAATTTCAGATCCCTCATCATAAATAGCATACAGGGAAGTGGAGAAGATGAAGATATGAACGAGCTCTATGAACAAATAGGTGAAGTCAGAATCAAAGAGAAGTTTACATCCTCTGTCTGGTACAAAAACATAGTATCCTACCTATTGACTTTGAAGTGCCCAAGTGATTTATCTCCATCCAAAGCCAGAACGCTAAAATTACATGCGGTCAAATATTGTATATTTGAGGGTAAATTTTTTTCGAAGGACTCACTTGGATTCCTGTTGGTTTGTTTGGTTTAGTCTAAAACATAGGAGGTCATAAGCAAATTCCACAAAGAAGTGTGTGGGGGACATCACGCTTAGAGAGCGACAACTTATAAAATCATGAGGGCAGGGTATTATTGGCCTAAAATTTTCTTGGATGTAAATTCCAAAGTCAAGGCTTGCGACCTTTGCCAACTATTCGCAGGAAAGCATAAACTCCCAACATTACCTTTAGTTCCAGTCAAAATAGAGGCTCATTTTCAGTAGTGGGGACTAGATTTTATAGGAGAAATTAACCCCCATTCTAGTGCTCAACACAAATGGATCCTAACTGCCACATATTACTTTTACTAAATGGGTAGAGGCTATTCCTACCAAGAGGGCTACAGATTCGGTGGTAATAGATTTCCTAGAAGAAAATATTTTATCTAGATTTGGCTACCCCAGAAAGATAGTAACAGATAATGCTCACGCTTTTAAATCTATGGCCATGATCAATTTCTGCCAAAAATACAATTTTGTACTCGACCATTCTACGACATATTACCCCCAAGGAAATGGACTGGTCGAGTCTTTGAACAAGAGTCTGATCAACATAATTAAGAAAGTATTGAACGAGAACAAGAGATCCTGGCATGTGCATTTAAAATATGCACTATGGGCAAATCAGATTGGCACAAAAAAATCCATCGACATTTCTCCTTTCCAGATGGTATACGGGACTGACGTGGTATTACCTATAAACTTGGCACTTCCCGTAATTAAACTATGGCAAGATGAGAAAGAGGAACCAAACCACGTCATAAGGAGAATAAATCAGTTGATCAAATTACAATAGCACAGGGTCAAGGTGGATGAAAGATTGCAAAAATATCAAGATGACATGAAAACGTTATTCGACCATAAGGAAATATACAGAGAGTTTCTTCCAGGTGATTTGGTCTTAAGATGGGATGCTAGGAAGGAATATTTGGCAAAACACGGTAAATTCGATCATATTTTGTATGGACCATTTAGAGTCGCAACTTCTGAAGGAAAAAATTCGTTTTTATTAGAAAATCTAGATGGTAAAATCTTCAATGCCTCTGTCAACGGGCGTTATCTAAAACACTACATGAAATAACTGGTTCTCCAAGGTTTTCCATTGTATATAACGGTTTGTATTTGCTTTCTATTTCATGATTCCCTTGAGGTAAGTTTTCATTTTTTGTTAATTAGGCCAATATAAATAAAGATACGCAATTTTCAAATACATTTAACTCTTTTAAAGGACACTCTTTGTGTTTACATGATTTCAGTTTGCAAACTAAACGAATGAAGGGAGAAAACAGAAGGTCATGTATCGGAGATTTTCATTTTCCGAAAACAGGTGACAAAAAAGGTTTTCGGTTATTTTAAAAATTGTAAGGTAAAGGTACGAACTCCTGAAAATTATGTTCCTTAAGAAAGCATAGATCTCCAAAACATCATAAAGGTTTCATAAATCTAATGTTTTTACTTAATTGATTATTGAAAAGTACAATTACTTGCTCTGGATCCTAATAATTTCAACTTAAAACAAACAGAAAAGTGAAGCATCTCTGGGAAAGGGTTTCCAAGAAAATGGTTTTAATTTTTGACCCCTACTCCTCAGCATACAAACGTTTGTCCGTCACTTTTCTTTCAGTCTTCAGTTTTGTCTTCTTAAAAATGCCAAATGTCTTTTCGGATTTATATACGTAGGGAGAATAGATTATGTTTAAAATTTGAAAGCTTTAAGTGTGTTTTGGAAAGAAGGTTGGTCTTTGCAACTCCTCGATCTCTTACTAAACAAGTTATGCAAAGGTGGATCCTGACGTTTCTAGGTTTTTCAACAGTTTTGAAAGATTAAGGATTACTCGAAGGAAAACCCCCAGAAAAATGTTTCCCCTTTTTCTCCCTGTGGACCAAGGTGTTTTGAAAGTCAAAGGAAGGTTGGCACTGAGTAATCAAAGTAAGTTGACAGACCTACATTGAAAAATATTACGCAGATATCACCCCTCATCCAATATGATTGCCCCCACTTCGTATTCTAAAAAGAAAATTATAAGACAGATGACGAAAGGAAAGTCATATCTAATTGTACATCTAGTCTGAAGAGACGATGAAAGGAAATTCAGAAATGATTGCCCTCGTCTCAACATTTAAATGCATAAATACATTTCGAAGTGGTGAAAGGAAATTCAGCAAAAAAGGGGCAGATAACTTCTCCGAGGTACTGAATAGGCCCGCTGGAAGTGAAGCAATATCTAAGATATATGTAAGGTTGTTATACATGAATTTCACTCAACTCTGGTCATCAACTTTATTGAGACTGGATCCACATACTAAGTCCAGACGGGACCCCCCCCGATTAAAAAAAAAAATGTAATAAGGTGTAAGCCAAAAACTACAAGATCTGTTGGATTTCCTAGAACTTTTTTGATTTGTTTTAATGCAGACCTAAACTCAGTAAAGAGAAAGAGAAAGTTGTGAAAGGGACTGTAGCTGAGTAAGAAATATATTTGAGGATTGAAAATACTTACAGCAGTAAAAGACAAAAATCTTTTCTTCCCTCTGTTTATATTTTCCCTAAAGCAAGTTTCACAGAAGTGAAACTAGTGACTCCATTTACCCAATACAGGCACGTGGTCTACTGTTCTTCTTGCCTCACAGGAAAACAGGATCCCTAGTTGGAGACTATGTTGGAGCCACCTTCTTCATTTGGTTAAAATATTTTTTAAAAGTCAAATGTCGGTTCTTAAGTTCTTTTTCGCTTCGCCACATTCACCTACTGAAAATCTCAGTAGTCTCGACATGAGAAATAATGGAGGATGTGATGTTTCATAAGTTACCACTTTTTATCGTTAAACGAAGGCTATTGCTTTTGGTACCTCGGAATATCACTCTTCGGGAGTTACAAGTCACAAGATTTACAAACCCCGATATGCGAGGTCGCAAAAAGTTTTAAAAGGCTACATCAGGTGAAAGCTAAGAGTAAGACCATGTAAACCCCAGTCAAGTGCTGTCAGGATTTCGCGTCTTGGCATTCACTCTCTCCTAAAACATTACCGCTAAAACTCTGAAACACGAAGCCATGAAACTTTTACCTAAGTAACCCAGGTTAGAGTCAGGGTTGTTTAGTTTTGACCATGATTTAAGTTTCTCGGGATTTCACGACTCAGCATACTTTCCTCCTGGGAACTATACCTTCGAAGTCCCGAGCCGCGAAGTCGCGATATAAATTAAAAAATAATTAATTAAAACACTTAATCCTAGTTATGTTCTTTCTTAATTAAATCTAATTATCGCAATCTCAGGTTTTAGAGGCTCGAAAGGTTAGAGTTAAAAGTCCCAATACAACGAATGATGAAATGTTGATTTAAATCCCGATTAGGGAAGCCAAGCCAGCATAATCAATGTTTAATGCAAATAATAATAATGCACAGTTTATGAGGTAATTTCAAATGTCCCTTGCGCCAGCTTGTGCCATGAACTGTCGAAATTTATGATATTAATTGGAAATAAGGCGAAACGACAAAGTAAGGATATGGTTTTTATTGCCAAAATCTCTATCTAAATATGATTGGACCGTTCTGTTCGTAAGGAGATCGATATGTTAAATGGTCGAAGATATATATCTGTTTCTTCCTATTTTATTCCTAAAGTTTATCTCTATCCCGAATAGAGAAGTTTTTCTCAGTAAGCTAACTTCTATATGTATACACATTTTTATTGCAGAAGAGCTAAGTTACAATCTCTTGTCATGGCCCCGCAAAAAGCATCTAAGGAAAGCACTGAAGTTTTGGGACAAGGTTCTGATAATGTTTGGGGCACTTCACCTCGAAGCATTGATTCTGTACGAACCTGGTCATACGTCTCAGAGGTTTTGCAATCAGATGTGGTGAATTATTCGGATGAGTCCAGTGACAATGAGAAAGACGACATGACTACCAAATACAAGATCATCGTCTAGGCAGAGATGCACAAAGTAGCGGCCAGGCCATGCCTTCTGCCTTACTATGACATGATTCGATGGACACTAGATCATGTAGAAATCCCTACCAGAACCATCATCAGCGAGCAGGAGGTCATTTTTGGGACCTTTAGACCAGAAAACTTACAGACGATGTACAAGTTACCATCCACGTCGGACTTCACATACAATGCAAAGTTTCTAGAGGGTTTTAAACAGAAGGAATGTGAGCAATATGCAAAAATTTTGTCTAATTTGATCAAGGATTGGGTCTCACACCCAATGAAGTTCAGGGCAGACAACAATGGAATTTATTCCATATCTTCTTTGGAACCACAGTTCAAATATGTAGCGATGATGACCTGTAGATTGGATGGGAGGGAAGACACCACGCATTTTTTCCTCCCATGGGTGCCTTTGATATACACATTAGTAGAAGGCTCTTCTTTCAACTGGGCCAAAATATTATCAGATAGTCTGACCAGTCGAATTACAGAATATCGGACACAGAAAGTGAGCAGGAAAGCTGCTTCATTTTTTATGTCTGCATACCTCATGGACACAGTATGTTCCATGATGCCTTTTCCCTTGATGAATTGGATCTGGGCTCCATCGCATGTTGAGCCAGTCCATGTATACCATTCTAAGCTTTGGGAGGACAAGGCTTTGGATTTTATATATGAAATCTTCAACTGGGTAATGGTACCGATGCATGTTGCCATCTTCAATAATCTTCCACCCAGGATATTGGATAGTTTCATGACAAATTTAAGCAGAGTGGCTGATTGGTATGTGGAGAAAGAATTTTCATACATTAGGGTTTTCGGTGCTTCCATCCCTCCGCATGATTTACCCTTACTTATACCCGATAGGTTGGCTTGTCATGAGATCACCAGACAAACTATAATTGGCGGTATAAGTAAAGAACTGAAAGGGTTTTCAAAAAAGTTATGGCCACCTTTTCCTATTCATTTAAACACCTATTCATTATTATACTTCAGGCATGCAAAGGCCGAGGTAGCAACCCTAGAAGATATAAAGTTGATTCACATCAAATTCAGGAAACACAATCCACATAGGGTCGTGAGTAATCATTTGGCCAGCTGTGGCCTTAAAATATTTGAGCACGAAAATTCACCTCATGATGATATTTTCCAAGGTGCAACATCTTATCACAAGGTTTTGTCCTGAATACAAGCCCTATCACCCGAGGAGAGGGCCGATGTTTTCATATTCCAAGAGCATAGGCAGAGTTGCCTTCCTCCAGTATTACGGGGTGAAGATCCGATAGTAGCAGAGGTGCAGAAAACAAAGGATAAAGAAGAAAAAGATTGGGGCCCTAAACAGGAAGCTGAGGCTTATGATCCTCCAAGTGAGCCAACTTCGGTCATTACTCCTTAGAAATATTCTAAACAGGTCAGCAATCCCATCACCTCCATTACCCCCCTACAGTCTGTAAAGGAGATCCTGGACGTAGGTTAGATTTTGGGTGAAAAATTGACACCTATATTAGTAGAAGAGCTACCTCTGAATGAATTATTCTTCGATAAGAAGAGGAAAGTGGTTGTGAGACAAGAACTCTACCAAGAGGCAGGTGTTGTCTCTAAGAAATTTAAAATTTTAACTGATGGGAGAAATATGAAGAAAGAAGAATTCACGACACAAATAATAGGAACATTATGGGCTTTCGCCACGGTGAACCAATATTTAGTTGGGACTCTAAAAGATCAACTAAAATGAAAAAATCATTTGATCAAGACACTAGAGGATAAACTAGCTACAACAGAGGCTGCTGCTAAAGATCAGGCAAATGCGACTTTAGAGAAATCAAGAATAGAAGATCAAAAAGAAATCAAATGTCTTAAAGTCGATCTTGAACAGACACAGTTGATGGTTCAGACGAGTTAGACTTAGATAAGCCAACAAAGAGAATCTATAGACCAGATTCGAGACAAACTAGAATTCGCCGAAAGCCAGGTAATCGATATCGGGATATATAAATCCCAAGCAATAGAGATGAGAAAAAGGTTATCGGTAATGCAATAGGGTCTACTTGTTAAAGTAGAAACAATTCAAAGCAGTTTCCAACTCATTGATCAGATGTTGGAAAACTTCTCTCTTAGAAAAAGGTAAGCCAGAGCAGCTCAGGTGGTGTTCCAGGAGGCTATTATAGCCACAATGAGAAGAGAAACAAGCAATAGTTCTAGTTTTCCCATCACAGAGAAGACCAGGGGTAATATCTTGTTGAAAGAATGGGAGTGAAATATATCTGAAGGAAAACAACAAGCTATGAAGCTAAGGAAATCTTGCGAAGAAATTTTCGACTTGTTAAGTGAGATTTGGTTGGGTTCCGATGGTGAAAGTGGCATGGAGGTGCTGGGTCTGATCAATACATTTAAGTATATGCTAAATATCAAGTAAAATGAAGAAAGAGAATTAGCTGAAATATCAAAAATAACTCAAACACACATAGTGCAAATAGACAAATGGCTAATTAAACTGAGTATATTGTTATGCTCTATCAATGCCAAAGATCAACAGGTAGAAGGAAAGCTATTGCTATTGATGAAAGACCGCTATATATTTGAGGAAAATAATCAAGCAGAGCCCTCTAAGTTGATATCATGACTGGTGGAGAAGTGTGTTATTTGTATGGGGCATGCGAAGAGGCAAGTTTCGAGTACCAAATGGGAATAAAGATAAGGAAACAAAACGTTTCAACTCCTTTGATTGTAACCGAAAACCTCTGGAACTATTGAGATTCCAGGGCATAAACATTTGTATAAATATACATTTTGAAGAAAGAAAAAGGGCTGGACCTTTTTGATTAATTGTAATAAAGACTGTCTCTTTTCGAGAATTAATACAAAGAAATCCGAAGATTCCTAATTCTGTCACTACTATGTTATGAGTTTGTTCTCTCTGTTATTTCATATCAATTCTTATTTCACTTATATACATCTGATGAAGGTTGCATTGCAATTTAGTAAAACTTCTACTGCGGTGATTAATATTTAGCTATCTATTGTTTACAGTTTTTCCTCTGTACCGGCTAATAGCAGGTACAAGGCCTATGAATTTTAGATTGTCATATTTGATGCTTCATCCGATCATTTCTTATCTTATTTTCTTCTTTTGTTTACAGAGTGAGATTCTCCCTTGATAGGAGACTTATTCTATAGACAACTTAATGTTTTTCCCATAATTCATACACCATTTATTTCAAATATAACGTAGTTACAGAAAAAGGCCTTTGTTTTGCATTTTGCTTTTAATATTGATTTCTAAAGTTCCCTTTTATAAAATGAAATTGATATAGCATAAAAAATTTCGTATTTCTTTAAATTTTTCTGTTCCTCTATGACTGTCCCTCTTGTAAGACAACCTAATATTGAACCCAGCTTGACAGACCAAACCCGCATCACTTTAAATCTCTCTGATACCATACTTAAAATGGTTAACACCCAGGTAGAACTCGAACATTCATGGGCTGCAATTGAAAGGGAATAAAAATCTAGGAACAGTTGGAAGCTAGACAACGACAACCTAGAAATCAACTCTAGCTTCTTTTTCCAAAGGTATACCCTCCTCCCTTTTTACATCTTACTAACTTTCGGATGCCTAGACACTGCACTTTTGAAAGCCTTAAGTATAGACTCTGAAACAACAACAGTCACAATAATGTAGGGAAGTAAGCAATAGAACATTCAACATCAGTCACACATATGAGATACACAGAGATAGATATTTCTTGAGGAAACCCATACAAGGTAAAAACCTCTTCTTCTTTATATGATAAGTAATCTTTACATTCTTTACATTATCATACATATGAGCGCCAACTCATAATGAGGCTACAACCTCTGTTTTGCAAGCTGGTACTTGCTGAGAGCACCAACTCTTTGGATTCTCTAGCACCAACTAGAAGGAAGCACCAACTCCCTAGTTTCTCTAGCACCCACTAGAAGGAAGCACCAGCTCCACAGTTTCTCTGGCACCCAGCTGAGAGCACCAACTCACGGTTTTCTCTAGCACCCACTAGAGCACCAACTCCTAGTTTCTCTAGCACTTAGCAGAAGTTCTCTAGCACCCACTAGAAGGAAGCACCAACTCCCTGGTTTCTCTAGCACCCACTAGAAGGAAGCACCACCTCACTAAGTGTTCCAACACCAATTGGATGGAAGCACCAACTTTGAGTCACACAGGCACCAACCTGTATAACAGAGAACAATAGTTCTCCCTTGCACCACCCTTCCACCCTTGTTTCTCTGGCTACAACCAAATGGAAGCTATAACTCCCTATGTCCAAGCACCCACTTGAACCTTTGAGGACAACAGTCCTCCCTAGCACCTCCCTACCACCCTGAAATATAAATCTTTGTTATTGAAACTTATTACAGTGATATACTGTTCATCAATGGCTTACCAGTTTCATCATGGTTCTGCTACATTGCCCTGCTCTTTGTGCCTCACTGTCTTCATGTACACATCCTTGCGCTTTCTGTTCTCCTTTTATGCTCTGTGGGCCATGTCCATTCAATGCACCATTCCTCTTCTTTGCATTTCAGTTGTTTCACTCTGCCTCATTCTACACTCCTGAATCATTCTCAACAACAATTCCATCTCTTATTTTTTCTCCATACTTATAGTCTTTTTGCACCTTGTGCATGCTATCTCGCCATGCTTCTGCATTTTCTCCCCATCTCTAGTGCTCTGCCTCATAATCATGCCAACTCTTCAGCTTTTCAAGCAGTTCAACACATGCGTCCATCATCACTGGGTGTTATTTTGAGATTCCTTCTCTTCTCCAACAGTCAAGACTCTTTGTTTTATCTGTTATAGTTGATCTCAACCTCTCTATTGCAGTTACAGGCTTCAACGCTCTTCCATCTGTCAATTGCCTCTATGACCAGTTTTCCTCCCACTGGCAGATTCCTTGAAACTCTTCAGCTCCTCTGGCAATCACACTCAAGTCTCTTCAAGTCCTCTAGAAGAAGCCATCAGTCATTTCTAGTAGTTACACTCTGAAGTGCAATAGTAGCCCTCCAATCATACTTAAGTTAACCTACACCGTGCGATTGGATCCATAGGACCTTGTGTTTATTTCGCATTTCAGCATTTCAGAATTTTGACATTCTTATAATGAAGAGTCTCGATTCTCCATTTCCCAAACTCCGAAACGGAGATTGTCTCTTCGAGTTATTCTCTATATCTCTTCAATGATGTGACCTCTGGTGGTGACCAAGGCTTACACCAAAAAGGTGTTTTCACATTTCGCATTTCGAAATTTCGAGATTCCTTTGATGAAGAGTCTCAACTCTTGACTCTTCCATCTCTCGTTATCTGAACCTCCGAAATAGAGTCAGATCATTGGTTCACACTCTTGATGATTCAACGGTCCATATCTCTTCATGATTTCACACCTCACAATTTCGACATTCTTTATGTGAGAGTTCTTAAAAACTCCAAGTCTCAGTATCCAAAACTCTGAAATGGAGTCGGATCAACGACATTTCGAAAATTCACGTTTTGTTGTTTCAGGACTCCTATGGTGAAGAGTCTCGGCGCTTAACTCATCCAACTCCTAGTATCTGAAGTTCTGAAATGGAGTCGGATCAAGGATCCGATATTTCATTGTTTCGCATTTCGGTGATTCGGCATTTCGACACTTCTGTGGTGAACTATTTCAACACTTCAACTCACGGTATCTGGGACTCCGAAATGGAGTTATTTCGTGGTCTACGAAGCTCTTTGTTTATGTGCCTATTTCAGGATTTTGGCATTTCCCATTTCGGTGATTTGGCATTGCGGCACTCCTATGATGAAGTGTTTCGATACTTCAACTCTCGGTATCCAGGGTCCCGAAATGGAGTTATTTCCCTATCTACAACATTCTTTGTTGGTGTGCCTATTTTGGGATTTTGACGTTTCACATTTTGCAATTTCGGGACTCATGTAGTAAGAGTTCTTGACATCCCCAACTCCCAGTATCCAAAATACCAGTATCCAAAACTATCTCCGGCTTTCGGTATTTCAGCGTTTCGCATTTCGTGATTCCGGGACTCTTGTGGTGAAGTGTTTTGACACTTCAACTCCCAGTCTAATCTTTCCATGAAATTATCCCTACGTTGTTGATCTTCCTTTCCTTCCTGTTTGTCATCAAATAAACAAGAACACTCTTGGACTCTTCGTGCACCTATGCACTATCTCTTATGAGCTTACATTGTCCCTGTTTTTCCATTGCTGCATACTCTAATATTTCCATCAATGACAAGCACACCTACCTAAAAACATTCCAACAATATCCCCCTTTGGCATTAATGGAAACCCTAAATTACTGCGCTCATCTTCTTGGACCTCCAACTGAAGCATCCAGTCCGGACCACTCCATTTCTCCCCCTTTGACATCAATGTCAAAGAAATCATACCCCCCCTGAGATGTTGCAGTATTTTTTAGGGGGTATCATATATTCAATCAATACAAAGATCCCCCTAATAGGATGGACTCTCTTAGGTGTGAGACAGGATGACAACCAACTTCTATCAGAGATATTCAAATGGTGTCTTGGCTAGGGGTTTAGTAAAGATGTATGCAATTTGTTATGTGGTTGTAATGTAATGGATCTGAACAACCTGATTGGTGACCTTCTCTCTCAGAAAATGGTATTTTATGGGAATATGCTTGATATTGGAGTGGAATACAAGATTCTTAGACACACTGATGGCACTAGTGTTATCACAATGAATTGGGATCGGTGCAACATATTTTACCTCCAAGTCTACAAGTGTTTGAATCATCCATAATACCTGAGTGAAACAGGTAGCAACATCAATGTACTCTGCCGCTGTAGTTGATAAAGAAATGGAACCTTTCTTTTTACTAAGATATGCTACTAATGAGTCACCCAGGAAGAATGCTCCTCCAGTGGTGCTTTTTCTCTCATCAATACAGTTTGCCCAATCTGCATCTGAATAGGTAGTTAACTGAAAATTCTGATTTCTGGGATACCACACACCATAAGTCATTGTTTCTTTTAAATACTTGAATATCCTTTTCACAGCTTGCAAATGACTCTGTTTATGTGCAGACTGATATCTTCCTACCATTCCAAAAACATGCATTATGTCTGGGCAAGATGTTGTGATGTAAAACAGGCTACCTATCATTGACCTATATGAACTTTGATCAACATCAGGTGAGTCATCATCCTTGCTTAATTTGCATCCAGTAACCATAGGTGTACCCACAATTTTAGAATCTTCCATTTAAAACCTTTTCAACATTTCTCTTAGATATTTTTCTTGAGAAATGAACATCCCTTCAGACCTCTGCGTAATTTGTAGACCAAGAAAAAATGACAGTTCCCTTATCATAGACATTTCAAACTCAGACTCCATGCAGAAGAAAACCATTGTACCAATTGATCCTCACTACATCCGAAGATGATGTCATCCACATAGACCAACACAATAAGAAAATCATTACCCTCTGTTTTGATATATAGATTGTTGTCTATTGTTCCTCTCTTGAACCCTTTGTCTTTGAGATACGTATCCAGTCTATGATACCAGGCACAACAGGCCTCTTTTAACCCATATAAATCTTTCTTCAGCTTGCATACTAAGTCAGGGTTATCAGATGGTTCGAAGCCTTCTGGTTGTTCCATATATACTTCTTCATTTAAATCTCCATTTAGAAAAGCCAACTTGACATCCATTTGATAGACTTTAATCATTTTATGACAAGCATAGGAAACAAATATTCTAATAGCTTCTAATCTTGCTACAGGCGCAAAAGTTTCATCAAAATCCAATCCTTCTATTTGAGCATACCCTTAACATACCAATCTTTCTATGTTCCTGACAACTTGTCCCTGCTCATTCAACTTATTCTGAAAGATCCATTTGGAACCAATGATATTTTTACCTTCAGGTCTATGAACCATCTCCCATGTATTTTTTTTCTCAATCTGATCAAGTTCATCATTCATTGCTTTAACCCAATGGTCATCTTTTCTAGCTTCATTAAAATTCTTGGGTTCCAGCATGAACATGAAATCTATATGTTATTGTTCGATAATTTTGATTATCTTTCTCCTCGTTTGTACACCTTTGTCTTTTTCACCAATTATCTGACTTACAGGATGATTCTTTTGAGTGATTTTGGAGGTGGAATTTGAAGAAGCCTGCTGATTTGAGTCTATCTGAGTTTCTGTGTCTTCATCTGATTTAGAATCTTCATTTTCTGATTCTTGGACCTGGTCATCTTCAACTTTAGCCATGTCCTCTGTAGAAGACTCATTATTGTACCCCTCTCTTGCTGGGATTCCTTCATCAAATTTTATGTCAATACAGTCAACCATTTTATGAAGCCTCTTATTATAGCATCTGTATCGTTTACTATATGTAGCATATTCTAAGAAAATACCTTCATTAACCCTGCCATGATATTTGCCAACATTCTCATCATTATTCTTTATGTAACATTACTCCCAAAGAATTTAAAGTGTTTGATTGAGGCAGGTCTCCCATACCATAGTTCATAAGGTGTCTTGTCACTTTGTGGTCTGCGGTGGGCTTTGTTAAGAACGTGGATTGTTGTGTGTATTGCTTCTACCCAGTAGGTTTGACCAATGTTCTTCTCATTCATCATTGACCTGGCCATTTCCTTCTATTTTGCCTCTCAACTACTCCATTTTGTTGTGGATTTCTTGGGATTGTGTATTCTCTCTTGATCCCATGCTTATCATAGAATTCCTTGAAATCACTTGACATAAACTCTCCTCCTTGGTCTGATCTTACTGCCTTTAATCTCTTGCCTGTTTGAGTCTCAGTTAAAGCCCTAAATATTTTAAACTTCTCAAATGCTTCAGCTTTTCCTTTGAGAAAGGAAACCCAAGTAAGTCTGGAGTAATCATCAATAATTATCATGAAGTAATGTTATTTCCCTGTGCCTTCCTGTCTTGATGGTCCACATAAATCCATATGAACTAGTTGGAGTGGTTTCTCTGTTGAAGTAAATCTCTTGGACTTAAACTCTTTCTTGGTTAGCTTTCCTACTTGGCAAGGTTTACACATTGAATCTTGGGGCTGTGATATTCTCGGAAGATCTTTTACTGCCTCAAGATTTTTGATTTTGATTAAGTGGTCAAATTTTATATGTCCAAGTCTCCTATGCCATAACCAACTTTCATTGTGTTTTCTTAGATGACACTCTTCTCTATTTTCTTTCAGTACATATACGTTATTTTCCGTCCTTATGACTTTGGCCAACACTTGTCTTGAGTTTACAGACTTTATTTTGTAGTCCTTGGACGTGAACACCACTTCACATCCTCTATCACACATTTGAATTACACTGAGCAGATTATGTTTCAGTCCATCTACAAGTAGAACATCTTGGGCTTTTCCTTTTCCATTACTTAAACTCACCATCCCTTTACCCTTTATTTTACTTGGAGCATAATTTCCAAAGGATACGTTTCCTGATTTGCTTTGACTTAAAGATAGAAACTTAGATTTGTCTCCCATCATATGTTTGGAGCATCCACTATCTATATACCAAGGGTTCATTTTTATTTGAGCTGACAACACTAATCCACACTTGTCACTTTCTTTCTTCTTCCAAACCTTGACATTATTAGTAGGGGAATTCAAATCTGGTTCATAGTTCCTTAATCGATAGTCAACAGATTTATGTCCATAGTTATGACAGATGTAGCATTCAATCTCATTGTTCAATAGGTAAAAATTATTGTTACAATGTTGTCTACTCATTGACTGCTGATTATTTCTTGACGTCCTTAGTTGCATGTCTCTAGACTTAATTTCGCAATTTGCAATCTATGAAGGTTTGTTACTTGGCTGTATCATTCTTTGTTGTGGCAAGTATTTATTCCTTTGAAATTTTAATTGCTCATGTCTAAGTCTTAAGGAACACTTTACAACTTTGTGACCAAAGTTAGAGCAGTAGAAACAATAGCCATAGAAAAATTCTTTGTACCTAGAAAATGGTTGTCTTCTTTGAGAAAATTGATTTCTTCCATGCTGATGACATCTCTTAGCAGGGAGTGCATTATTTCTTTGTTCTATAGATCCAGTCCTGGCACCTTTTTCTTTACTCGTCCTCGATGGTTGATTGTCTTCCTTTGTTCCTGCAGGTTCGTTGTTGTCATTGGTTGTAGTTTTGACAAACTTGATGGGTTCTTCGTTTCTTGTCTTATCACTACTTGATCCCTCTTCATAATCCAGACTAGTTTTCAGCTTTGGATTCATTTGCTGATTCAGAATGGTGGCTAATCCTTCTGAGGCTTTGATACTTGATAGATTATGATTATACAAGGCTTGAAACTTCTCCATATCTTTCCTAGTTTTCGCTACTTCTTGTTCTAAGGCTTCACATATTGCCTTCTTTTCTGATAACTCTCGTTTCAGAATGTCTTTGATTTTCATTGCCTTTTCTAATTCCACTTTTAGTAGGACAAGGTCTTCATTAGGTTCTTTACTGTCTTTCTCAAACTATATCATAAATTGTCTTTTCTTTCTGTTCTTAATTCTTAATCTGTCATTCTCTTCTAGTGCACTGATCAGTTCTCCTTCCATGTCAACCACAACTTCTTCTTCATTAGCATCACTTCCTGTGCTTATATTATCATAATCCTTGTTGGCCATAAGTATGAAGTCATTTAGTTTATCTTCAATAGTGGATTCATTGTCGTCATCATCTGAAGGATTGATGTAGGAGCATCGTCAGCAACAAGCAAGCATGGAGGTGGAAGACAGCAGGGATGAGCGCCATCACATTTTTGGCACATGTTGAAAATTGTTTGCAATATTTTGAAAATTTGGATGCGCAGACTTTAATATAATAGTTAAGAAGGGCATACTTCCATATTGTAAACAGATCTTGAGCGATTCTCTCTCATCTATAAGGTGTAGAGGCATTTATGCATAATTAATGAACGTCGGTAGATTTAAATTCTAGATTAGACAGTTTTAGGAGCTAGAGGGAAAACCAACTATAGACACCCTCATCTTGTATCATTGTAACATTATCAAGAATATCATAGAGCATAGAGAAGAGATGTAGTAGAGAGATGTGCAGAAGAATCCATGTACAAAAGTTTTGAAATTAATACATGAAGATTTGATTCAGACTCATGGGGTTCTCATGTTTTCTGCGTATACATGCTGAATGCTATGCTTATGGATTTTTTACTCTTTCTGTTGTGCATTTTCTTTTATGATATGTATGTATGATTTCATGTTAAGAGTTTGAAGTCTGAGAGAGTAAGGAAATGAGTTTCAATTGTTTCTCTTCTTGAGTCAGAGTTCCTCAAGGAGTGCAGTGAAGCGTCCACAAGGAGTGCATTGACGGGTTCAGAGTTCATCTCTAGAAGCTCAGGAGGGATATCGTTGTTCTCATTTCAACTGAAGTGCAATACAAGTACAGAAGCCATGAAAGGTGTGTGGAGGTTGGTCGAGACCTTAGAACACATAGACTAAGGTTGAGAGGTTGAAGGACTGTTGTTGCAGAGTTTCACAGAGTCAAGAGATTCAAATATTTAGGAATATTTGAAGAAGTGCCACAAGGTCTGCGTGCAGAATTCTTTTAGGATACTTGAGTTTGTGAAAGGAAGATTAGGAGGGTCATCACTTTCAAAGTGTTGAAGAGGAGGAGAGGAGTTTTGGCCATCGTGCAGAGGCCAAGTCAAAGTGAAGAGGTTCGCTGAGGTGACTTATCGAAGAGGTTCTTGAAGAGGAAATTTGGACAGTCAAGGTTCTCCAAGGAGAACTCCTGAAATAGCGAGAACTGTAGGATCTACAGGAGTTGCAAGGAGGAAAAGGGATCACTGATATTGAATTATTGGGACGTCAGATCATTTCGGCATTTCGGGGTTTGAAAGTCTGAAGTGTAAGCTAAATCATTAACTGATCAAAGCCCCGAAACGCGAATATAAGTATTCGTGTGTGGAAAAACCGAGGAAAGAATATAAGTGTTTCAGAGTTCAGGAAATTGGGGATCATAGTGACATAAGGTTGGGATCGAGAGTTTCAAACTCCCGATACCCGGAAACCCAAAACAAGGAGAAAGTGACACATGGAAGGACAAGAGACTTCCTGTGGAAGTTCGTGAAAGCAGCAAGGATAAGTACCATTTCAGTATTTTGGGACTTCAGAGACCGGAATACAGAGGTGACAGAGTATTCGATCCTTAGCATATCGAACTCCTAGTACACGAAAGTCTAAAAGGATTTCAAGAGATGAAATTTCGGCATTTCGGGGTTTGGAGGTTCGAGGACCCCGAGGACATAGTGCAAGCGCTTTTTAGTGGTTGAAATATCGAAACCATGAAGAGCAAGGGAGGACTGAAACATTTTCATTTCGGTAAATCGGAAGTCAGAAGTTTGGGACTCCAAGGGTCGAGAGAAGAGTTGCATGTCATTGCAACTCCCAAATTTGTGAAAGCCAAAAAGATGAAATTGACATTAGAAAAGGACAAGTGTTAGTATTTTGGGTTTCGGAGGTTGAAGAGATAAGGTGCTCGACCATGGGATTTTCGAAATCATGAAATCCGGTATCCCGAAATAAAAGAGGAGTTTCCTCAAGGTTTGTTGTGGGTGTTGATTTTGCGAAAGGGAAATAAAAGAGCCAATCGAGCTCTCATGGGTCAAAAAGAAAAGATCTTGTGCGGATCCCAACCTACGGGTCTAGAGAAGGGGGTCTGCGTCAGTTGTGGTATCAGATCATAGAAAAATTTCTTTGCTTTCTGTAGTAGGGAAAAGAGAAAGATTTACAACCATGCCGCCAAGAAGAAGAGACAGGCAAACACCCGATCCACCAGAGGAAAGGGAAATTCCAAGAAGAAGGGGTAGGCAATTACCTAATCTGCCAAGGGCAAGAGAGATGTGTGAAATGCGTGCTAGGATTGATGCCATGGAAATAGCACAGAGGTGCACAGTTGGTGCTGGAGACATCAGTGAGTCTGAAAGTGAAAATGAAGCTGGACATGGAGGAGAAGAAGTTGTAGCAAAAGATGCAGCAGAAGAACGCCTATTCAGGGTTGTTGCAAGGATAGGTGCTAGAGCAAAAATGGACATTCCAGTATATGAAGGAAACCTGGATGTTGAAGATCTTATAGACTAGATTAGAGCTCGAGATAAATATTTTGACTATGAGGATGTTGAGGAAGACAAGAAGGTCAAACATGTCACAAGACTTAAAGGGCATGCAACATTATGGTGGGATGAACTGTAGGCTGACAGACGATGCAAAGGCAAGAAGAAAATTAAGAGTTGGAATAGCATGGTTGCAAAATATGAAGGCAAAATTTATACCCAAGGATTATCAAATCACTCTGTTTCAGAGGATGCAGAATTTGAGACAGAAGATGATGTCAGTGAAAGAGTACACTGAAGAGTTCTACAAACTAAACATTAGAGCAGGTCATCACGAAAGTGATGATGAAAAGGTTGCCAGATATATGAATAGTCTGAGATATGACATCCAAGATGAGATGAGCATGATGACCATCAAAACGATGGAAGATTCTTATCAGATGGCTCTGAAGGCTGAAGAGAAGCTGAGCCAAAAGAAAAGTCAAAGAGGGAAAGGTAGAAGTCAAATCAAAGGCAAAACAATTGCCCAAGACAAAAATCATAAACCTAAGGAAGAGTGGAAGAAACCTCAAACTCAAATTGAGAGAGGTGGAATCTCACAGAGGGGACAGTATGCAGACAAAAATACTTTTCCTCGAACTAGAGGAAGAGGAAGAGGCAGAGGTGGCAAAATAAAATGCTTCACATGTGGATAGAATGGACACAAATCCTATGAATGTCCAGATAAGAAGAAAGAAGGAGGTGAAACTCACATTGCCAAAGCACAAAGGTGGAATGTTGAGGCAGAAGATGCTGAAGGTGGAAGATCATTGATGATGAGGAAAGTTCTCTTAATGCCAGAGAAGGAGGCAGAAAATCCAGTCCAAAGGAATAGACTTTTTTGGATTGCTTGCAAGACCAAAGACAGGGTATGCAAGGTCATCATGGATAGTGGTAGCATAGACAATCTCGTTTCTATAGAGATGGTAGAAAATCTAGAGATAGAGACTATTGAGCATCCAAGCCCATATAGAGTTTCATGGCTACAAAAAGGGCATCAAGTAAATGTCACTAAACAATGTTTAGTTGAGATTAAAATAGGAGGATATAAGGATGAAATACTATGTGATGTCATTCCCATGGATGTTTGTCATCTATTGCTGGGTAGACAATGGCAATATGACAGGAATGTGATTCATGATGGGAGAAAGAACACATACACCCTGGACAAGAATGGAAGAACTCACATGTTGTTGCCAATTAAGGATAAATAAGTGACAACATAGGTAAGAAACACTGTACTTCTCATGAGTGGGAAGGAACTTCTTAATGAGGTTAAGAAGAAAAAGATACACAATTCATTGTGGTCAGGAAGCCTAGAATTGTTTTAACTAGCACAAGAGTGGATGATTTTCCAGAGGAAATCCAGCAGCTACTAGAAGAATTTGCTGATATAGTAGTGGATGAACTACCTTGTTCGTTGCCACCTATTAGGAGTATAAGTCATCACATCGATCTTATACCTGGAGCTAGTTTACCAAACAAAGCAGCGTACAAATTTAAGCCGCGGGAGAATGAAGAGGTCAAGAGATAGGTCCAGGATTTAATGGACAAGGGATTGGTTAGAGAAAGCTTGAGTCCATGTGTTGTTCCAACAGTGCTCAGTCCAAAGAAAGATGGAGGCTGGAGGATGTGTACAAACTCAAGGGAAATTAACAAGATTACCATCAGGTATAGATTTCCATTGCCAGGGATGGATGATTTAATGGATTGTTTGAGTGGAGCAATTTTTTTTTCAAAAATTGATTTGAAAAGTGGATATCATCAAATTCAAACGAAAGAAGGTGATGAATGGAAGACAACATTCAAGACAAATGAAGGGTTGTATGAATGGCTTGTTATGCCATTTGGCTTAACAAATGCACTTAGTACTTTCATGAGGTTGATGAATGAAGTCCTGAAGGATTTCATAGGAAAATTCATCATCGTATATCTCGACGATATATTGATTTTCAGTGGAACGGAAATAGAGCACTTGAAGCATTTGGCTACAGTGATGAAAAGATTACATCAAGAGAAGTTGCTAATAAATATGAAGAAATCATCATTCATGAGAATAGAGCTCATTTACCTGGGATTTGTTATCTCTACAAATAAACTGGAAATGGATCCAGATAAAGTGGAGGCAATTAAGAATTGGCCATTGCCAAAGAGTATATTTGAAGTTAGAAGCTTTCATGGATTGGCTAGTTTCTACATAAAATTTATCAGAAATTTCAGTGGAATTAGTGCACCAATGATGGACACAGTGAAGAAAAGACATAAATATTTTCAATGGACAGAAGAAGAAGAGAAAAGTTTCAATTTGTTGAAAAGAAAGATTAATGAACAACCAATTTTGGTGTTGCCAGATTTCAGCAAGACATTTCAGGTCAAATGTGACGCTAGTGGATTTTCAATTGGAGCGGTCTTGAGCTAAGAAGACAGGCCAGTCACATACTTCAGTGAGAAATTGAATGAGGCAAAGCTTAAGTACTCCACGTATGATAAGGAATTTTATGCGATCATAGAGGCACTGAAAAAGTGGAGGCACTATTTGGTTCCTAAAGAGTTTGTCTTATATAGTGACAATCACGCATTGCAATTTGTAACTCAACAGGAAAAGCTGAATCAAAGACATGTTAAATGGGTTGAATACATGTAGAATTTTACTTTTGTAATTAAAGATATTTCTGGAACAGCTAACAAAGTTGTTGATGCTTTGAGCAGGAGATGTTTTCTAGTGCAGGAATTTAGAGTCAAAACTTTAGGTTTTGATAAGCTCAGGGACATGTACAGAAATGATCCATATTTCAAAGAGGCGTATGAGGCATATGAGAATCCAATTCTCAGGGAGAGAAGCCAACGGGCCGAATATATGATCTAGGATAGATTATTATTCAGGGGAAATCAGTTGTGTATTCCAAAATGCTCCATGAGGGAGAAACTGTTGAAAGAAAAACACAATGGAAGATTGGCCAGACATTTTAGTCATGATAAAACATTCCTTAAATTAAATAGCTGATATTTTTGGCCGAGGATGAGGACTGATGTCAAAAGATATGTGGACAGATGCAAAATTTGACATCACTCAAAGAGAAAAAGACAAAATATAGGGTTGTATCAGCCATTACCCATACCAGAGAGGCCGTGGGATGCAGTGAGCATGGATTTTATATTGGGGTTGCCAAGGATGCAAAGAGGGTTTGATTCAATCTTTGTGGTGGTAGACAAATTTTCTAAAATGGCACACTTTATACCATGTCAGAAAACCAGTGACGCGACCCATATCGCGAAATTGTTTTTCAAAGAAGTTGTCAGACTTCACGGCTTACCAAGGAGTATCGTTTCAGATTGAGACACCAAGTTTGTTGGACATTTCTGGAGGAATTTATCGAAGAAGATGGGGACAAGTCTGTATTTTAGCGCAACTTATCATCCTTAGATGGATGGAAAAACATAAGTTGTGAACATAAGATTGGGAGATTTATTGAGAAGCCTAGTGACTAAACACCACAATCAGTGGGATTACATTCTGCCACAGGTGTAATTTGCTTACAATGATTCACACAATAGAAAAACAGGGCAGGGTCATTTTCAGATTGTTTATGGAATACAACCAAGGGGAGTTTCTGAATTGAAAGATTTAGAACAGAATGAAACTAGAAGTGCTAGTGAAGAAGATTTTGCAGAGGCAATGAAAGAACTTCACAGCCAAGTGAAGGAGCGATTGCAGAACTCGAGCCAAGAGTACAAGCGCAGAGCAGATCAACATAGTAGAGAACTTCAATTTGAAGTTGGTGATCTGATTCTTGCACACCTAAGAAAGGAAAGGTTCCCAAGGGGAACATATAACAAACTGAAAATTAAAAAGATTGGACCATGCAAGATCATAAGGAAATTTGGGACAAATGCATACGAGATTGAATTACCCGATGGGGTTGGAATTTCACCGATATTCAAAATCTCATATTTGTACCCTTACAAAGATGAAGAAGATAGTGGACAGACAAAGGTTCAGTGGACTAAAAAAATGCCTGTAGTTGAAAAGCCACAGATGGATAGTATACTTGATAAGAGAGTCAGCAAGAGGACCAGGAGAAAAGAGTATTTTGAATACTTAGTCAAGTGGAAGGGACATCCAGTTGAAGATGCCAACTAGGAGAATGAAGCAGAAATCCAGAAGCATGGACATACAGTGAAAGATCTCATGAACAGGAGTCCATGAAAATTTTCAAGAGAGGGAGTATGATGCAGAAGCATCATCAACAACAAGCAAGCGTGGAGGCGAAAGATAGCAGGGATGAGAAACATCACATTTTTGGCACATGTTGAAAATTGTTTGCAATATTTTGAAAATTTGGATGCGCAGACTTTCATGTAATAGTTAAGAAGGGAATACTTCCATATTGTAAACAAATCTTGAGCGATTCACTCTCATCTGTAAGGTGTAGAGGCATTTATGCATAATTAATGAAAGTAGGTAGATTTAAATTCTAGATTAGACAGTTTTAGGAGCTAGAGGGAAAACCGACTATAGACACCCTCATCTTGTATCAATGTAACATTATGAAGAAGATAATAGAGAATAGAGAAGAGTTGTAGCAGAGAGATGTGTAGAAGAATCCATGTACATAAGTTCTTAAATTAATACATGAAGATTTCATTCAGACTCATGGGGTTCTGATGTTTTCTGTGTATACATGTTGAATGCTATGCTTATGGTTGTTTTACTCTTTCTATTGTGCATTTGATTTTATGCTATGTATGTATGATTTCATGTTAAGAGTTTGAAGTCTAAGAGAGTAAGGAAATGAGTTTCAATTGTTTCTCTTCTTGAGTTAGAGTTACTGCAAGGAGTGAAGTGAAGCATCCGCAAGGAGTGTGTTGACGGGTTCAGAGTTCATCTCTGGAAGCTTAGGAGGGATACCGTTGTTCTCATTTCAAATGAAGTGAAAGACAAGAACAGAATCCATGCAAGGTGTGTGCAGGTTGGTCGAGACCTTAGAACACATAGACTAAGGTTGAGAGGTTGAAGGACTGTTGTTGCAGAGTTGCACAGAGTCAAGAGATTCAAATATTTAGGAATATTTGAAGAAGTGCCACAAGGAGTGTGTACAGAAGTCTTTTAGGAGACTTGAGTTTGTGAAAGGAAGCTCAGGAGGGTTAGCACTTTCAAAGTGTTGAAGAGAAGGAGAGGAGTTTTGGCCATCGTGTAGAGGCCAAGTCAAAGTGAAGAGGATCACTGAGGTGACTTAGAGAAGAGGTTCTTGAAGAATAAAGTTGGACAGTCAAGGTTCTCCAAGGAGAACTCCTGAAATAGCGAGAACTGTAGGATCTACAGGAGTTGCAAGGAGGATAAGGGATCGATGATCTTGACTTATTGGGACATCAGATCATTTCAGAATTTTGGGGTTCGAAAGTCTGAAGTGTAAGCCAAATCCTTGATTGATCAAACCCCCGAAATACGAATAGAAGTATTCATGTGTGGAAAGAGCGGGGAAAGAATATAAGTGTTTCAGAGTAAAGGAAACTGGGGACCATAGTGACATAAGGTTGGGATCGAGAGTTTGAAACTCCTGAAACAAGGAGAAGGCGACACGTGGAAGGATAGGAGACTTCCTGTCAAAGTTCATGAAAACAGCGAGGAGAAGTACCATTTCGGTATTTCGGGACTTCGGATACCGGAAGACGGAGGTGGCAGAGTATTCTATCCTTAGCATATCAAACTCCCGATACGCGAAAGTCCGAAAGGATTTCAAGAGACGAAATTTTGGCATTTCGGGGTTCGGAGGTTCGAGGACCCCGAGGACATAGTGGAATAACTTTTCGGTGGTTGAAATCCCGAAACCATGAAGAGGAAGGGAGGACCGAAACATTTGCATTTTGGTAAATCAGAAGTCAAAACTTTGAGACTCCAAGGGTCGAGAGCAGAGTTGCACATCATCACAACTCCCTAATCCCCGAAATCCAAAAAGCTGAGATTGATATCAGAAAAGGCCAAGTGTTATTATTTCAAGTTTCAGAGGTCGAAGAGATAAGGCGCTCGACCACGGGATTCACGAAATCGCGAAATCCTGTATCCCGAAAAAAAAGAGGAGTTTCCTCAAGGTTTGTTGTGGGTGTTGATTTCCCGAAACGGAAATAAAAGAGCTAATCGAGCTCTTAGGTATGAAAAGAAAATATCATGTGCGGACCCCAACCTATGAGTCTGGAGAAGGGGCTCTATGTCAAGGATCATCATCATTGTTTACATAAAGACTTTTCTTCTTAAAGTTATTCTCCTTAAAGAAATTTCTGTGTTTGTGCTTCTCCTCATCATCACATGTCTGATCCTTTCTTTTGTGGGGACATTTATTTGCAAAATGTCCTATCCTACCATAGTTGAAACATTTGAAAGGCAGTTTACCTTTGTATTTGCCTGATCCCTTCTTCAGTCTCTTCACAAATTTTTCTACAATTTCATCAGGCTCCAAATCCTAATTCTTGTCTGCCCTAAATGATGCCTCTCTAGAGGTGGGTCTATCATTAACTATTCTCATTTCATATGCAGTCAATGTTCCTAGAAGTTGATCAAACTCCAAGGTTTTCAGATCATTAAGTTCTTCAATAGCAGAGACCTTCGGGTTGAACCTATCTGGTAGA
>SNQJ01S0076058.1:29605-48967 GCA_010110895.2 Picea sitchensis | reverse complement strand
ATATATTTTCCTTTAGTCTTTTAAGATCTTCAACAATATCATATTCTAAATATAGGGAAATTTTGTTTCGTGATGCTTCAATTTATTTTGGCTGTATTGAGATTGTATTTTTACTTTCCTCAGGTGAAGATGTGCTTTTCATTTTACCACGAGTATTACATGGGAGTTGGTTTTTATGGAAAGTTTCAAAATTAGCCTGGAAAATATTATCAGAAAGATGTCCGAAAATTGGGGGAGATGAGTCCTCCTCATCAGGTGTTTCTTCCTCACCTACATCGTTTTGGTTTTCAGGTGGGACAACAACAAAAATATTATTTCCATCTAATAAGGCTTGTATAGCATGTTGTAACCCTTCAAAATTTAGACCTTCAGTAGTTAGAATTGGTCTGTTTGGAGGAAGAAATATCCTAAAAGGTGTTCTAAATTTCCTTTCCTTGAAGACCCTTCTTTTGTAGATCTTTTCAAGTATATGACTTGATTAGATAAATTTTGAAAGGATTTATGTAAACCCTCCAAGTCTAAGGTTTCTTGCTCCTTTTTATTCAGGGAAGGTCTGGTAAGGATTTCTATCTTCTTTTTGGAAGAGGAAGTTGATTCAACTTATGTATTTACATCCTTTAAACTAAGAATATCCTTTTCAATGAGGATTGTCTCCTCAAAATCTTCTAATAACGTGTTTTTCTTATACCTCTTAACCCATATAGCTATGTTATGGTGTAGGGCTTTAGCATAGTATGTAATAATCAAGTTTTCAGTAGGCATCGATTCCGTAGGGATTTTATTTTTAAGAGTAAGGAATATCTAATTGAAATCCTTGAATTTCTCTTTGGGATTCATTTTCATGTTGGATAATTCCATGACTGGAACTTTTGGAGATTTTTCATCCTCGAACGTTTCTAAGAAAAAGATCTCAAACTTGTCCCAGGAAACAATAGTTTGGGGATGTTGTGCAAAATACCACGTGGAGGTGTTTTCTTCAAAGGTGTAAGGGACTATCCTACACATGACATCCTCATGTTCAACATTTTGAAATGATAACAACTAACATGATTTTTTTGATATGATCCTCGACTGATTGCTTCGTATCGGGGTCAAACTTGGGTAACTATTTTTTGGGATGTTTGGGTAAAGGATGTTGAGTGTCGAGTACTTCCATGACATATTGATCAAGACAAGGTCTGGCAAGATTGTTCTAGTTAGCCATGGGAGTTGGTGTGGGTGAATTTTGAGATTTCCCAGATGAAAAAATATCTTCGTCAGAGGATTCTCCTCTTGAAGAGGGTGGAGAAGAACCAAGTGGGGAAGGAGGAAATCCAAATCCTCCAGCACCTTGGATTAGTGCCTCAAAATGATCCTTAATAGTATCACGTAATGTTTGATTGGACAGATCAGTGCCAAGAGGATCTTCTTGCTTATTGGAAAAATCAAGGGTTTGGTTTAATTGTTCACCAAATTATCTAAGTCTGGACAATGCACAATGGATTCTTATTATTGATTGGCAATAATTACGTACAATTTCTTGTATATCAATCCCTTGAGGAATCGATTTCATAGGTTCAATAGGAATTTTAGGGGTGGTTTATGACGTAGTGGTTGTATCAGGTATAATGGTAGGGTCTGAGCGACTATGTGTCACGACAGGAGAACAAATATTTGGGGGATTCTTACGACCTCCTTGTTCCATTAATGAATTCCAGGTCCTCCTTTTAGAGCCATTTGTTGATGGGAATTTATGACACGCCATCAAAGACAAGTGAAGATCCGGTCTGAGGTTGTCTAATTAATCCAATCTGTTTAAAATAACCTACTCTGACGGGTTTTATGGCTCCGTTTGCCGGTGAAAACAATAAAGTAAACTAAGAAATCCACACACTATCTATCTATACAATATCATTAAGTACATTAATTGATAAACCTATCTATTAATATATAACTATCATACATTCTTATTATATACAATATTTATGTACAGATACAAGGTTTGTGTAAAGTCTTTTTAAAATGAAGATTATACTACTGAAATAGAGATTGAGTAACATATAAAGATAAGAAAATTATTTTAAAACTAAATAATCAAAAAACAACAAAATTAATGAATAAGATTTATGACGATATAACTGAAACAAACAAAGCATTTAAAGTTGAATTGTTTAATCGTTATTCATTCAAAAAAATAAATAAATCAACTCATCAAAGTAACTAACCTATTGTTGATCAACAATAAAGAAAAACACTAAGCTATTTGTCTTTTTGTGTAATGCAAGCTCCAATAACTTGTTTGCCAAGAAAAAATCTATGGCAAGAAGAAAAAAATATTTTATGATATTACCTGAAGCAATTCAAGAATTTTTTATGTTTTGAAATAAATCTATAAGAAACAGAAAGACAAATATTTTTGTCATGTGACTTTATGTGATTCAAAATATAGATATGGAAGCAACTTCGATCTCCTGCAAATGATATAACAAATTCCAACATTCGAGATAAACTCAAAACATAAAGATACTTGTTTTATGTTTAATTAGCCACGGGGATTATGATAACCAGGACTGATGAGCCATAAAAGATATAAGAAAAACATAAAATCATACAATGGTGAATATACTAAAGCTAAATCATACCATATATGTTTTCATGCTCAAAAAAATATGAAAACTATATGACTACTGAATAATCACATCATACAGTTTACTATCAGGACTAAATCCAAAAGCACACTATGTTTCATATCATTCCAAAAAATAAGTCCATCTTTTAGGTCCCAAAAATAATGCCATGTCTCTGGGAAAGTACCAATATTTAAAATATGTCCCTGATATGTTTCTCATATCCTAAAAGATAGAGAAATATCTTCCTTAATAAAGTTTCTTCCAAAAAAATAACTTTAATCTAGGTCTTCTATAACATCCATTCTAGTAATTTTGCAAAAAAATAGTTACATAATTCAAACTATTTTTGATACTGTTTTTAAAGAAAATAATTGCAAATTTGAAGCATCTCCTAATGATTCACTTGTTCCAACAACCCTTGCAATTCTCTCCTCCTCAAACTTGAAAAGAAAAAATAAAATTTAATTTAGAAAATATCTAATAAACTAATTCTAGACAAGCTACATAATCTACAATTCTGTAGCTAGTATAATAAAACAAGAAAACAAATTTTGTTACAACAAAACAATCAAAACATCAACTCTAATAAATTGTTTACCCATTAAACATTGGAAAAAGAGGAATCTGGCAATTTCAGGTTCATAACAACATTGATTTTAAATGATTTTTTAATAACGATATCTCCTGATTTCCTGGATCTCTTTCTACCTCTTGGGGAATTTTGTTGCACACTAGCTCTGAAATCTGAATTTTCCCTTTCCAACACTATGTTTTGAGCCAGTACTTGGTTAAGACGAGCTTGCAAATAAAGGGTATCTTGATAGTATCTTTGAATCCAAGTGAATCACTCCTCACAATACACTTGTTCCAATATCGGTAGAGGACGTGTATCGTCTAAGTTCAAAGGCTTACCTTGTTCCATTTCCATTTTCAAATCATTTTGTATTCCTATAAACAATTCTTGTTCCCTTAAAAACAAAGGAAGATTCAAAACAAAATTGTACTGGGGTGAATTCACTCTAGTGGAATCAAATATTACATCCTCGACACAGATCATATCATCTATTACTACTATTGGAATGGGCTTATCATGATTTTGATATCGGTTCCTTGTCATGCTTGACAGGAGCCTACTACTCCTATTATTTTTGAAATCCAGGTCATTAACATCCCATGTAACTTGCTTCCCCTTTCTTTTAATTTTATTTTTTTCATCATTAATCTTGGGTTGTACAGGATTAGGGGCGATTGATGACCTATCTATTAAAAGACTCAGAATTTCTTCCAAAGGTTTCTTTGGAAAGAAAACACGTTTTTTGGAGGTGACTTCGTCTACCGGAAGAAACTCGATGGGATTACTGGTAGGTAAGACAAAGTCTTTTGAGACTTACATCTCAAATCGAAAATATTGCATAGAATGGGACAATACACTTGGACTGATAGGTTCATCATTACTCAGAGGTAAACAAGAAATGAGCTCAGATGGAAAAGGAAAAAACCTATTCCTAAAAAGAAAACTCTACCAATTATCTCATGTTTTCAACAATTGGGAATTCACCAGAATATGAATTAAACCACGATGGAACAAACTGGACTCGGGCTTAGGGTTCTGTCTCTAGTAAAACTTGGACATTTTCAGAAGACTCTTGAGTAAATAAAAAGGAAATTTCAACTTGAACCCTAGGAAAATAATCAATAATCGTATATGAAACAAAACCTCCAACCCATAATGCCCTTCGCAGGTAACAAATTGTTTTATTACCAATAGTAATCCATGCCAATGGGTTTTGAACAACTGTATAGGCGTACCTTTGATATTATAGAACGATCTTTTGGATACCAACAGTGAATTCCATGGGATTCCCTCTATCTTTAGATTCTTAAACCATTGATCCCCTTCTTGTAAAAAACTTGTGGTGTCGACTATGGATTCCTCGTTCACTTGCAACTGCATGTCGCCTACCTTAGCTTTGGCTTCGTCAAAAGTTTTGGCAAAGTCATGTGAAACTTCTAGGTTGAAACCCTCAAAATAATGGAGGAATTTTACCCAACCGAAATGGACGAGGTCGTCTATGGTGTCATCATGAAATAAAAGAACCTACGAGCCATTCGACTCCACTCTAACCACAGGAGCCATCAACTTGCAAACAATGTACCAAAAGATGAAAAATGGAGGGGTTTGTGCTCGAGCCAACCCAAAATAAATGGTTGAGTTTGCATGGATAACGGTGAAATGAAAAATAAGTGTTTGAAGAGATGTTACCATGACTTCCACCTTAAGCTTTGATTAAACACCCAGAACCAGAGGACGAAAAACTCAAAAACCACTTTGTTTCCTAAAACCTACTCTTTGGTCATGAAGGACCATCCTGAAGACAAAATGAATGTGATCACTGATGGATAGGATAGAGAGATGATATTTTCACAGAAAGGATGCTATCCATTTCATACGTTGACAAGACAATGACAAAACAACTCATTACAACATTCTGATCATATGGTGAGGCAAATATACATAACCAAAAATCACAAAGGGAAAGAAATGAATCAAACTTTGAAAATTGACTTAATAATAAAATAAATCACCCATCGATTTGGTTTTAACCTTAGACTATGAAATCTTTATAAAATTTTAACATGGTTTCCTACTCACCATCGAAACGTAGCCTAAGTGCTTTGTAAATTTAGGTTTTCTAAAGGTTTGTTTGATTGTACTAGGTGAAAACCTTTAGAGTTCAGTCAATGTGCTTGTAAAAAGATTTCAATTTCATGCTTTCCATTCATGAAATTGAAATGGGTAAACGCGTTAGCTACCAATGAAACAAAATCAAAACAACTGATCAACAAAACAATTACCCAAAAAAATAATCAATTTTGTCGTATATACAAATTAGGTAGTGGGTAAAAAAATTTCTCTTTGCAATTTTTGTGTTTCAAAAATCGACAAAGCTATATGATAATTTGGCTGCCAACAAATCTGACACACGTGGACCAATGTTAGCACCATCGCTTAGTGGGTACATATATTATGTATCTTTTATTGATGATTACTCATGAAAAACTTGGATTTACTTCTTGAAGTCAAAGGGTGAAGTATATGGTAAGTTCAAGGAATTCAAGGCAATAGTAGAAAAACTAACAGAAAGGAAGATAAAAATGTTGAGATTGGACAGTGGAGGAGAATTCACCTCATATGAATTCTCAGATTTATGCAAATAAGTTGGGATTAAGAGGGATCTCTCTACTCCCTATAATCCACAACAAAATGGAGTCCCAGAGAGAAAGAATCGGATGATTATGGAAGCAGTGAAGGCCATGATCCATGATCAATATTTACCTATGTATATATATGGGAAGAAGTTGTATTGACAGTTGTGTACATGTAGAACATAAATTTCTATCCAGATCTTGAAAACAAGACACCAGAGGAAATGTTTTTGGGAGATAAGCCATAGGTCAGCCACTTGAGGATATTTGGTTGTCCTATATATGTGCATGTTCTCAAGGACAAGAGAACAAAGTTGGAACCATATGGAAGGAAAGGTACATTTTTTGGGTACATTGATACATCGAAGTCCTACATAGTATACATTCTCGATCACAAAAATATCGAGAATAGCAGGGATTTCACCTTTGATGAGGATGTAGCGTTTCACAAGTCAAATCAGGGTTGTACAGAGGAATCTCATGACAAAGAGAATGTAGTTCCTAGAGTCGCATAGATAAGAGAAGTGGAAGCAGAGGAATCCATTCTTGAGGATCAAGATATGGCCAAACCACAGAGGTCTGTGGACAATCCTACACAAAAGAGAATACCATATTGGTCACATGAGGCCATTATATATGCATAGAGATATGGCGCCTAGGATGGATCATCTAGGAATGTCAAGAAACCAAAATTGTATCCCGACTATGTGGAATTATTGTGTGATATCATTGATGTAGAGCCTACCAACTATGAAGAAGTTGTGGGAAAGAAATAATGTATGGATGTCGTGGTTGACGGATACTAGTCAATAGTGAAGAATGACGTTTGGGATGTAGTTCCCAGACCCAAGGAAAAATTAGTTGTGAGCTCCAAGTGGATATTCAAGATGAAGCATGTTGTAGATGGAAGCATTGAGAAATACAAGGCTAGATTTGTAGCACAAGGATTTTCTCATAAGGAAGGAATTGACTACAAGGAGACTTTTTCTCCTATGGAAAGATATACCTCAATAAGGGTTGATCTTTCAATAGCTACTGTGATGAAATGGAAGGATCATTAGATGTACGTGAAGATAAAATTTTTGAATGGGGTAATAGAGAAATAGGTTTACATAGAAAAACCACAAGGATTCAAGACACATGACAGGGAGACGCTTGTGTGCAGGTTAAATAATGCATTATATGGATTTAAGCAAGCACCAAGAGCATGGTATGGCTGGATTGATTATTTTCTGATGAGCTTGGGATTTACCAAGAGTAGTGTAGATCCTAACATTTACTTCAAGGTTGAGGATGATGGAACAGTGATATTACTACTATATGTGGATGACCTATTCTTGACAAGAGTGGAGAATCTCATCACTGAGTGTAAGATAAAACTCGCTGCAGAGTTCGAAATGAAATACCTAGGTTTGATGCACTACTTTTTGGGTCAAGGTATGGGAGAGGAAGAATGAGATCTTCCTAAATCAGGGAAAATATTCTTTGGAGATATTGAAGAGGTTTGGGATCTTGGAATTTAAACCGATGCTTACACTGATGGCATCAAATATGAATTTATTAGATGATACAAATTCATAGGTTGTGGATGCTACATTATTTAGGTAGATGATTGGATCATTGATGTATTTTATGAATACATGACCATATATATGTTTTTTTGTGAACACCCTAAGTCAGTACATGGTTTACCCCAGACGTGTTCACCTGATTGTAGTAAAACATGTGATGAGGTGTCTTAAAGGTACAGTGGATTATGGACTCAAGTATGTTGCAGATAGTGGGATTAGTTACTTGTATATTCATATTTAGAATGGGCTGATAGTATTGCAAATAAGAAAAGTACATTAGGATGTTTCTTCACTTTGGGATCCGATATGATTTCATGGATTAGCAAGAAGAATCCATGTGTATCACTCAATATGGTTGAGGAAAAGTATGTGGAAGTATGTGTAGCAAGTCACAAAGTAGTGTGGCTTCAGAAATTGCCAATTGGATTATTCGATATTGCAATGGAGGAAACATGTATCTTGTGTGACAACCATAGTTTTATAAATTTGTTAGAGAACTCGATGTTTCATGATAATTAGAAGCATATTGAAATTAGGTATCTCTATATCAGAGATATGGTGCAGAAGGGAGAAATGAGGCTCCAATATGTGGCTATAGATGAGTAGGTTATGTATGTGTTGACAAATTCGTTGTTAAGGAAGAAGTTCGAGTACTTCAGGGACAAGCTCGACATAGTCCCTCTTCAGAGGGAGTGATGGATTAATATGTTATTGTAGGGTATTGGATTTCATGATGACATGTTGTAGCTATTGGAGAGCTACCCACCGACCCTAGATGCATGCTGAAGAGACGAGGTACATATATTATCGCAGGGTATTAGATGTCATGCATAAGATATCTGAGTTTTCTATGGGAAATTGGATAGTCTCATGATGACATGTTGTAGCTATTAGAGAGATACCCAACAACCCTCGATGCATGTTGTGAAGTCACTATGGATTTCATGTGATGTATATATTCATGTGTCTAACAGTCGATGGCCATGAGCTCATGTGGATGGAGAGAGTGTTAGAGTCTGTGTCAGATATAATACCTTCCTCATTAAGAGGGAGTGTTGAGATTTTATGTAATTTCAGAAGTTATTCCTAAGTGTAATTGTGAAAGGGTTTATTGATAAGTCATGTATTTTAGGTATTTTAGAGTATAAATAAAGGTTATGTCGAGTCATTTTGAGATAGCTCATTGAACATAAGTACAAGAGAGTAGTGCAAACTTATCTAGGAGGGTACTCTTAGTTTGTGTTTGGGTCTCTTTGGTCTTCATTTCATGAAAGAGCATTATATGACATTGTACATGTTAGAGGAATCTATACTAAGGAAAGTTTGCAGTGTTTTCTCCCCCTTGAGGATTTCCCTAAGGATATATCTTATTGTTCTGTGGATATCTATATTTTAGTTGTGATCCTTTTGCATATTAAATAATAATAAAATAATATAATATGTTATTTTTTGGAAAAACATAAAAAACAAATCAACACAATGAGGTCTCTTTTTCCCAAAACAGACACCGGAAACTCAATATATGTGCTCAATAAGGTCGTTTCTCATGAGTTTTCAATATGGTTCATGGGTAAATATTTTCCCTTGATTTCATTTCGCCTTTCTTAATCCCACATTCATTTGGAAAGGGAAACAATTAGTGTTTATAATGAATACACCTCCCTTATCATTTATGTGTGAAATAAAGAAGCTTATGGAAGCCTTAGTGTATCTCTCATGCCTTAGAAAAATTCATGACTTAGTAATATTTTGGTTGACATTGATTTCTCGGTCAACCTCTGAATTCGTGACATGTCACATCCAATCACCACCTAGTCATTTGCCACATGTCATCTACAGAGATATGTTAATTGATCTGTAAATGGGAGGCTTATAGCCTATCCATCTCACCAACATGGAATTATTTGTTAAAATAATTATAACTCTTGTTGTGTAGATGTCGGAAAAATTCTCGACCAATCAAATCCCAAGTCGAGTTGGAAAGAAATAATGAGTTAATTCGAGGAAAGTCGGGTTAAGTCGAGGCAAGTCAGGTTAAGTCAAAGAAATTTGGGTCGAGTCGAGGCAAGTCGGTTTTCTTCGAGGAAATTTGAAGTTCCTAAAGTCGGATTTACTCAAGTCGGAATTACTCAATTCTAAATTATTCTAAGTTGAGTCAACCAAGAGATGTCTACTGGTCAAATGGGGAAGGAAATTATACCAAAAGGAAAACCAAGGCCAATTTTTAATGACCAACAACTGGGAGGAAAGTCTAATGGTGAATTTACTCACCAGTAATGTCATAAATGTTTTGGAACGACTTTGGGTAACCCACCTTGCATAAAAACGTAGGGGAGTCAATTTTTAATATCACCAACAAATAAAAATGTTTCAGAATTCGATTTGGCATACAACGATGGAGGAAAAAATTTTGGGAAAATTTGTTAGAAGGATAGTTGTAAAAACTTGAAATGGTTTGTGGGTAGCTAATGAACACCCAAACAACCCTAGACTTAGATATATATGATTTATATAATTTATGGCCAAAGTAAAATGCTCTAAGAGGTCAATTATGATCTCAACGACCGAAAACAAATTAGAAACCCCCGATTGAATAATGACTTTGGAAGGAGAGTCGTCGATTTCCAACCTCGAAATTCCTTACATGGATATAATTAAAAGGTTTTCATTCTAGTGTATGAACCCACTGAGAACTAGATTAATATAAAAAAAAACTCATATAATAACAACACAAATGCCTCATCTCTAGAATATACACAGATGACCATTAAATTACATTTCATACATTAACCATTCCTAAGAAAACATAAACCACAACAATCATCACACGTAGACTCAGATTTTTACCCTAGAAACCCAAACGAGAAAACCAACATTATTTTGGCCTTGACCAAGCTCTTATTTATTCAATAATGGGAAATTTGCAGGCTCTCTAGTACTTGTCTATGCTCCTCAGTAACATTGGGGCAGCCTCTCTACACCATTCAAAGCCAAAGAACCCCTTTCTCATTGTGGGGATACATTATATAGAATGTTGAGTCGACCAAGAGGATAATTGGAAGGTTAGGTGTCCCAAACACTTCAACTTCTCTTCAGTTTGTCTCGTCTTCATTTCTTTATTTATTTGTCTTTTATCCCACTGGGAAAGGCATTATGATCGTCTCTTTATTCCTTTTCATACAACCATATACTTCCCGACTTTACATACATTATATACAGAACTAGACATCAATCATGATGACATGGGGCCCTTTACATCAACAAGTCGATCTCCTTGATTTCCCATATCCTTAACAATGCAGATGTTGTTCATCTTTGAATCCTATGTCGATAGCCAATTTTTCTTGTCGGATCTGATTCAGACCACACCTCCCCAATGGGAGGATTTTGGTCCCCAAAATCTACCAAGGATAGATGAGGGAAATTGATTGTAATCCGGTTCCTCTCATATGACTTTGATTTCCTTGCATTTTGTCCCTTGAGACCAATATGCCACATTTCTTGTTGTCCTCTACGAGTCATCTGCTCCTTGTGTTGCAGAACTTTGTCTTCCTTCAACTCCTCAATACCATGAGGTGCAAATTCTTCCATGGTGGGAAGAACCTATTTTTCTTCCTCCTCGTCCAGCATATAAGGTGGAAGTTTTAGTCTGAAGGAATTCTCATTCACTTTCTCCATGATCTCAAATGGTCCATATCTAAGGGGCTCGGGTTTCTTCATTTCTCCTTGCAGCCGTTCCGTACTGAGGTAGAGCCACACCTTGTCTCCAACATGAAACATATGATCCTCCCTATGCTGATCATGCCTGGATTTGTACAACTGTTGGCTCTTCTTGAGATGATCTTGAAAACTTAGATGTATCTGCTTGATTTTTTCCAAAAATGTGCTTTCCTTCTGTTCTTCTCCTTGTAATTCTACTTCTTCCCTCTATTGTCCATAAATAGTGTCAAATGGTGAAGGAGGTAAATAACCAAAACAAGTATCGAAAGGGGACTTATTGGTGGAAGAATGAAGTTCTCTATTGTAAGAGTGTTAAATGTAGATTGTTTGTTCATCCCAAGTCTTTGGATGTTTTTCTTGTATCCTCACATTAGTTGCACCAACTTCCTGTTTACAACCTTATTTTTTCCATCATTTTGATGATGGAAGGAAGTGGAGTAATTCAACTTGGTATCCATTGTCTCCCAAAGCATTGTCAAAAATCTTCCCAAGAACCTTCTATCCCTATCAGATATGATGGAGGTTGGAAATTTGAAATGTACCCATACATGGCTAAAGAATAATTCTTATTGTCCCAATATTGTCTTCTTACAAGGAATGAGCACACACATTTTGATGAAATGATCCACCACAATGAAAAAGAAGTCATGAACTCTACGATTCATGGGTAAATCTCCAAAAAACTCCATTGAGATTCTCTCGCGTGACCTATTTAGTACTAGAAATGGGATGTACAAACCAAGTTTATGGTTGTTTGGCTTACTAGTGATGCAAAGAACACAACCTCTAACAAAATTTTCCACCTTCTCCTGCGTCTTTGCCCAATACACATATCACTATAGATTCTCCACTGTCTTTTTCATGCAAAAATTCCCAACAAATCTATAAGTGTGTGCTTCTCTCATCAACTACACTCTTTTGTCCCGAGGTATGCATAATTTTCCCAACTTGCACAATAGCCCATATTGGATGTGGTATTAATTTCCTTTAATGAAAACAACTATCCTTTCCTGTATATGCTTGTATACTTCCTTGAAATATTCATCTCCCTCATAATATTCACCCAAAATTTCATGAGTGAAAGACTCAAGATGCATTATCATTCCAATTGTTGCAATATTCTTTAATGGTGGTTGAGAGAGCATGCCTACTAGTCTATTCATGACTTATTTATAGTAATTAATCAACAAATGAAACTTTTGCAAGAAACATAACCACTTGTAATGTCTCACTTGTTGTATCTTGCTCTAACTATGTAGATACCAAAGAGGTTGATGATCTGTGTGTATGACGATCTCTTTCCCCAAGAGGTAAATCTTCGAACGCTTCACTGCTTTTACAATTGCAAAGAGATCCTTATCATATGTGGGATAGTCAAGCACTGCTCCATGAAACAACTTTGAATGGTAGCACACATGCCTTCCTCCTTGCATGATTACTACTTCTAATGCATATCAACTAGCGTCAATCTCCAACTCAAACAATCGCTACAATTTTGGCATGGCTAACACTAGAGCATCATTGATTTTCTTCTTAAGTATTTGAATGATCTGTTTTGTGTCTTACCCTAATGAAAGTTCTTTCCTTTGGCATTTATTACATTCAATGGTTCCCAAACTCACATTTTTGCAAGTTGGCAAGCAACTGAGTTTTCTTCAAGGTATCCAATACTTGTGTCACATTTGATAGGTGCTCTTGCCAAGTGTTTCTAAATATTAGTATGTCATCCAGATATACTATTACAAAAGAGTCAATGAAGGTATGTAGTACATTGTCCATGAGTCTCATAAATGTTGCAGGTTCATTGCATAATCCAAAAGGCATTACTAACCATTCATACAAACCTTGTTTTTTTTGAACGTTGTCTTCCACATGTCTTTTACTTTGATCCTCACTTGGTGGTAACCTGATTTGAGTTCCATCTTAGTGAAGAATTTAGCTTGCTGCAGTTGATCCAACAAGTCACCAATCCTTGGCAAAGGATATCTATTATTGATGGTGATCTTATTTAGGGCACGATAATCAATGCACATTATCCATCTTCCATCTTTCTTCGGCACCATGATGATGGGTGAACTACATGATGATGTACTGGGTCTGATGACTCCCTTCTCGAACAACTTCTACAACTTCTTTCTATGGGGAAATTTATCCTAAACTAGGTCTAAGGAATAGGCAGAGAGATGACTCCCATAAAATACTGATCTACCTTTAATCTACCCCAAAACCATCTAAACTAAGTGATGATAGAGAGATAGAGAGAGGAAAGACATGGTTAATGAGTGCACCTTCAATCCTTACAGTTGGAGTCGATCTCTTTCACTTGTTGTCTCCTCCTAGATCACAAATCTCCTCCTAAAGTTGACATGTAAGGGGTTAAGAATACAATGCAACAACACATACAATCTCTAATGATCACTTTAAAAGTCTAAACATAGATATAAATGCTCAAATTAACAAGAACATGTAAACATAGGGTTTTGGGACAAGGATAATATCTTTTATTCAAATTAAAGATAAAAAAGGGTTACAACCTTTGTTGGCGATCACTCTATGAACCAAGTCCGGGCTGCGTTGTCATGGCTCCAAGTGAATCAATCCCACTTTATATTCTCACAACCAACTTACCATCAAGGGAAGGAGGAAGGGTTGCATAAGGAAAAAGGATGGAGGGGAAAGTTGAGGCTAAAACTCATAATGAGATGCAAACCTTGGGCAAAGAAAGGGAAGATATTTTGGAAGATTTTTCTTATTCTCTTGTTCATGTCCATAAATGACTCCCCAATATCTCACTTTATATGAGAAAAAGATGGTTATTCAGTTTGGGGACGGTCTACAAGGGGTAAAATGGTTACGAAACCCTTCATAGCTCGCAAACTCCGCTAAATTTCGTGCAATTTTATATTTTTTGTAACTTTTGGAGGTAAATGTGGGCTAACTAACATGCAAGATGCATTTGTACACGATCTAACTAGCATGCAACACACATGTGTACATAGAATAATAGTATAGCAGGGCACAAACACTATCCAAAAACAAGTTTTTTAGAAGGAAGCCTCAACATTGTTTTGGGAAAAGTATGCAAATGGATGGGCCAATGTCTTGTATGCACAAATATGGCATTTTGGACTATAAGAAATTCACCCTAATGTGTGAGGTCAAAAGAGTAACTGATGGCTGAAATACATTATAATACATTTACATAGTGGGAGGGCACGAAGTTGAGTGAGCTTGAGACAAGATTTCGTGAGTGTGTCATCTTCAAAATAATGATAATATCTCTAAGGTGAGAATACCCATGCTTGGGATGAACTAAGCATGGATTCCAATCAAGTACAATGCATATCCATATCATATATGACTATGATACAAATACGATTGTGTATATAAAGTGTATCCATGAAGAATACACAATGGATCCACATCTCAATATCATATGAAGATATAAAAGTACAATATGATATGCATCGTCAAGAAACATTGATTCCTGTGGCTGGAGATGAGGACTTTATAGCTCAAACAACAACTTCAAGATATTCAAAACTTAGGTAGGAGTACAATAGGAGTGTAAGACACAGTACTCTAAGATCTTCGACATGCTGTCGGGAAAAGAATGGAGGATCTCAATCATTAGGAACAAAACTTCATTGATTTTGAATCCGAACTTGGTTGGACTCTTGGGATGGTTGACTCATGAAGATCAAGATATCAACTACAGAATGACCGACTTAGGTTGGATAAAATTTCCCTTGGACAAAAGAACGAAAAAATGATGAGACTTAAGCAACGTACTATTGACATAATTAAATGACACATGAGGCACCACAAACTCTCCATATGTTTGGAAGAGTAACCAAATGGAGGAGGACACAACTCTATGTGATGGGAACAACTTCCTAAGGTCATACTAGATCCCAATGCTTGGCGAACAAATGAAAGGACGTGCTTTGTCCAAGGGAGACTATCTTATTGTCGATAAAAGAGAATGTATATCCCATCCCCTCTTTTTGGAATATTTTATTTTTTTGTCTTTTTCAAATTTTTAATGAGATTTAAAAATAATAAAAGAATGCTACCTTAAAAAAGAGGAACAAGTGTCATGAGAAAGCATACTAGTTCTGAGAACACGTACCATACTGATTCTTAGTGCAAGGAGACATGTGCAGGATAAGGACACTTGGGAAAATTCCTCCATGGGTCAAGGTGTCAGATCACGAGGAAAACAATGCTACAAGGATTGCATTTAAGGAATGCTTTGAAAGTTCAGTTAATCGCGACATGAAGCTAGCATTAGGCCAAAGATTCAAGGATGAGACATGCAATGCGATTAATTATGACACAACAAGAATCCTTCCATGTGAAGTTTTACGATCCCAAAGAAGGTAAGCTCGGTGGTGTTTCATGTTTAGAGAGTCTGAAAAACACTAAAAGAAGACTCTGAAGTGTTCCTTTTTCATAATTAGTCCAGTCGATTCGGAAAAGGGTTAAACTTAGACCGAAAGGACGTCTCTTCAAAACCATTTTAATGAGTGTGACTGAGACAAGACCACTCGGCTATCTTTTCAATTTTAAGGAGTCTAAAAAGAGCTTAACTATGGACTCACAAAAAAATTCTAGGTTTAGTCCCCTTAGCCCAAAAAGGTATAAAATGTAACTTAGGATAACTCTCCCAAAGAGGCACATCTCCCAAGGTGTACCTTTTTCTTGGATAATCTATTGGATGGAAAATGGTTAAACTTTTACAAATAGATATTCCTTCTGGACCAATTAATGAGTGTGAAAGGAACAAGGTCATTCAGTGATATTTTCATATTTGGGGAGTCTGAAAAGAGATTAACTATGGACTCTTAGGTGGTTCCTTTTTCGTAGATAATCTCTAAGGCCTGAAAAAGAGATAAACCAAAACCAATGAGAATGGCCCTTTTTCAAAAATTTAGTCCCTCGAGCCCAAAAAAGGGTTAAAATTACGCCCGAGAATACTCTATTAGCGAACCAAATCTCCTAGGGAATACTTTTATTCGTAAATTAACCGTCCGGATTGAAAAAGGGGTAAAATATCACCAGAAAGATGTGCCTTCAAATTTTAGTTTGATGAGCATGAAGGGAAACAAGATCGCTCGTAAATATTTTCAATTTTAGAGAGTTTGAAAAGGGCTTAAAGAATACTTTAGGGGGGCATATTTTCTTAAGTAACCCAAACGAGACCGAAAATAATAAATAAGCTCTCATTAGATGTTGCTTTCAAAGTTTAAGTGACCCTGAATGACAATAAACCATGTTCATAGGGATTCCCTCGGGTATGAGCCAAAAAAGATGAAGAAGAATGGGGCTTTGATATACAATCATGGAAATACTAAAAGGACTCCCAATCCTATAGAAAAAACTCACAACATGGATGCCAAAATGTAGCAAAGGATCTACCTAGGGAATCCATGTAGAGGAAGGCTCTACCATCTAATTACGGCACTTCTAAAGAAGGATAGAAGGTTCTATGTCGCACTTCGATGGAATCGATCCTATGGAAAAGAGAAAAAAGTCAACAATATGCAAGATACAAGGTGATGATAACCTAACCTATATGAAAATGTCGAACAATAACTTTACCACAAGATGATATGAGTGCAGCCTGTCTCACAGAAAAACCAAACCAAAAGAAATAGTTCATTAGAATGACCCAAAAATCTCTCAAAAAGAAACTCAAGTACCCACCAAGCCAAGAATAGGGTAAAAGAAGACCAAAATGGGGAAAAAAGAGCCAAAAAAGTCTATAAATAGATGTGGACAACTCATTTTAACCCTTGCAAATTGGAAAATAACCAAAAATCCAAAAAATCTTCTTCTTTAAAACATGAATTCAAGGAGCTACGGTGGACAAAAGATCTTCAAAATTGAACCAAGTAAGTAAAAATTACCTCTCTCATCATTTTAATTCATTATTTATTTCTTATTTCATTTTTTAGAGGGTAAACGCCCTAGTAAAAAGGTCGGTCCTGTGTGTATGCAGGCTATCCATGATCAACACGCATATGTACACGGGAAAAGTAACACTTAGCCCACGTACATACAAGACTTTCTTAAACACAACCCATGTACATATCGTTAATTTAAAAAAAATATGAAACAAGGAACTAAAATCACAAACGTTTTTGCAACAGGATGTATGTTCACTGGCGGGAGAGAGAACATGAGGAGTTAGATGTATTGGTAGAGGAGGATCCAAGGGCCATTGCCATGCTTAAGCAGTGTGGTATGTGAATATTATTTCAGTGTCTATTCATGAGGGCACAACCCAGGATACTGAACCATATGATAGAGTATTGGCATCCAGATGCAGAGGATTTCATGCTAGAGGGCCAATAATTGACTCTGATGACAAAGGATATCTAAGTTTTGATTGAACTCTCTAGGAGGGGGAATTGGTCAACTTGAGGAACTTTCCTCCAGGACCACACAACATAGAATATTACATTGGGATGTATTGTGAGGTTGGCACTGAGAAAGTAGGATCTCAGGTACCAATTCATAAGATCACAAGCCTCAATATTCAGATAGTACTTTACATGATTGGGTAGATCATGGGATCTGCAACACTTCATCAGGCTTCACGTGCACATATGCATTGTGAAAATTAGTGTCTAGACACCACCATTTTTTTACTAGAGCACTACAATAATCACATATATGAAAAAACAACTGGTTGTATATTGAAGAAGAAAAAACAAGTACTTCAGGTTCAGGATCGTCCTGTGAAATTTATTTTTTGAGAGAGTGTCAATCCTTAGCCCGTGAGAGAAAGTATGAGGCCATATTGCCTCCTTTCCAGCATTATGTAGGAGGGAAACTTTGTTACCTCGACAGGGTGCGAGGAGAGTACATGAGGCCTTTGACGACAAATTATTTGACTAGTGGTCCCATCAAATTCCTGTGATCAAGGACTACCCCTACGTAGTGATCAGTTTCCTGAGGCATCATGATATTCCTATGCCCCCTTGTGAAGAGCACAGAGAGATAGGCTTGTTGGAAAATACTATACAAAAACTCAACAGTGGATAAGGGCATAGACATTCCAGGGTTCCCTACCCCTTCCATCGAATTCGATGGGGAAGGTAAAATCCATGATTCATTAAAGTAACACATTCTAAAAGACGTGAATTGAAAGATCATATCCTTTGTCTAGTCGGGGATAGAAAAAATAAACTTGACATCATTAGCAGGTGAAGGATAATGAAAAGTACCCATTAAATATGGGAACAATACAACACCTAATTTGACGGTACCTCTCTTCGTGTTGTCAATCATCGGGACTGTGGATGCTCTCAATGAAGGTTCAAGACAAGAGAAGGATAATTGATCAACGATTATGATCTAGCCTTTGTAAGGAAAACATAAGACCCGAAAAATGTTGGATACAACCACTATCATAGCATAGGTCCAAATTCACTCTAAAAACATATTGTAGTTGAGAGGTGCATCGACTACTTCTACTGAGACGCACATGATGTTTCCCTCCAACTACATGGGGAAGGAGGGAATTATTGTTGGATTACTGAGAGAGAGGGTGAATCAGTAATAGAGAAATTTAATCATTTTAACCATATAATCCAAGTGTTATATCAATGAAGCATTATTATCCAATAACTGTAGAGTAAATAAGCAATGAACAAATGAAAAAACATACACATACACAGTACACCAGTGTTTTACGTGGAAACAAAAATCGGGAGAAAACCACATAATGATTTTTCTTATATGTCTTGAAGAATTACATTCATTGGAAGCAACAAATTCCTTTGTTTTCCAGTTGCAACTGGAAGGAGGCTACAACCTGAGGGAAGCTCCAACTCCCCAATTCTCTGGCTACAACTAGAAGGAGGCTACAACCCCCTATGTTCTCCAGCTACAACCAGAAGGTGGCTATAGCCACCTTTCCTTTCCCCATCCTGCCACCCTAAAGTAGAAGTAGAATTATGGAACCATTGTCAACCTGTCACTGCAAGATATATTGTCGTAAACCCGTACCAATAAATCTGAACCATGCATCAACTTGTACCTCAACCTGTAATCAACCTGTACTATAAAAAAGTGCATCAACCATGCACCAACCTGTACCAAATAACGTGTAATCAACATGTACCATAAAAAAGTGCATCCAACCATGTACCAAGTATGTACCAATCATGTGTCAACTACTCATCAATATGTACCAACATCATCAACTATACACCTCATGTATGTGCCAACTCATCAACTACTTG
>SNQJ01S0076058.1:1026-12096 GCA_010110895.2 Picea sitchensis | reverse complement strand
TGGGTAGAGTTTCTTTACTATTATTATCCTCCTCCAAATGGGACCCCTAACCCTTCTTTTATAGGCTAGAAGAAGCTAGGTATTTGGACGAACCCTCGGCCATGCATGGCCGGGAGTTTCAATTAACTCACCCAAATCTATGTGTTCCGTCGGAAACTTTCCTTTTTTTATGCTTTTGTAGGTACACGCGGGTTTGTTTAGGTCATCTAGCATGTACATGGATGCAGTATTGGAGTAGGGCACATGGGCCCTTATAAAAGAGTTTTTTTAAAGAGTTTTTCGGTAGTGTTTTGGTAAAGAAGGAATCTGAGATGGCCTGATTCCAGGTAAGCATGTCTGGTGCAAATTAGGGTTATAACAGTTGCCCCCTAATGTGTGAGGTCAGAAGAGAATTTGATGGCTGAAATACATTACCAATCTTTACTGATGTGCTAAACATGTGAGCCCAGGGACCAGGAACCAGGAGGCGCCATCTGCAAAATAACAAATGTCTCACCGAGGCGGGCATACCCATGCTCGGGATAAAATAGAATTGTGGCTACCAATCAAATACATTGTAGATCCATGTCAAATAACTATATAAAGTGTAGCCATGAACAATACACAGCGGAGCTACATCTCGAAATCAAAAAGATATACATATAGAGTGTCCATCTTCTAGAAGTTGATACGGCTTGATGGCTGGAGATGAGGTCTTCAGAGCTCAAGCAACAACTTCAAAATCTTCAAAACTAAAGGTAGGAGTGTAATATGAGTGCACGACTACACTACCCGGAGGTCTTTGACGGCTCGTCGGTCATGGAATAGATAATCTTGATGATCAGACTGAAGGCTTCATTAATTTCGAACAAGGACTTGATTGGACATTCAGGATGGCCAGGTATGAGGGCAAGAGGCAAACTGCAGAGGGTCCGACTTAGGCTTGGTGACAAACTTCCCTTGGACAACAGCACGACAAATGATGAGACTCATGCAACATGGCATTAACATAAGTTTACGAGGAAAGAGGCAATGAAAACTCTTCATATGTTTGGAAGAATAACCAAACAGAGGAGGACACAACTCTATGTAGCAAGAAAATCCTCCTAAGGTCATATTAAATCCCAAGGTTTGATGAACAAACAGACATATGTGCTTTATCAAAGGGTGACTCATTATGTTGCCAATAAAGAAAATACTTTTCCCTTCCTCTTTTTGGGTATATTTGATATTTTTTGTCTTTTTCAATAATTTTGGAAAAAAGAATAAAGGAATGTTACATTACAATGGAGGAACGAGTGTTACAAACATACAAGTTCAAGGCGTAAGGACAAGACTGATGTTCATAATAATGATACTCGAGAAAAATCCTCCAGGGGCCAAAGGTGTTAAGACGTAGAGGCAAAGTTCTACAAGGCTTGTGTATAAAGTATGCTTCAGATGGTTTAGTTGGGAGCAACATGGAGCCGACATTTAGAACAAAGACGCAAGTATGCAAACATAGTTAAAAAAACACACAATGGTAATGTCCTTCGATGTAAGTTTAATGAGCCTAAAGAAGGTAAGATTGGTGGTTTTTCATATTTAGAGAGTCTGAAAAAACGTAAAAGGAGACTCCATTGGGGTACCTTTTTCGAAGGTAGTCTAGTCGGTTCGAAAAAGGGGTAAACTAGCACTGACAAGACGTCTATTCAAAACCATTTTAACGAGTGTGATAAGGACAAGACCACTCGACCATTTTTTCATTTTTAAGGAGTCTGAAAAAAGATTAACTATGGACTCCATCATGAATTTTCTTCTGGACCAGTTTAACGAGTGTGAAAGAATAAGGTCACTCGACGATCTTTTCAATTTTAGGGAGTTTGAAAAGAGCTTAACTATGGACTCTGTGGGGGTTCCTTTTTCATAAATTTAGTCCCTCAGGCTCGAAAAAGGGTTAAAATGATACCTGAGAGTACTCTTCTAGAGAACTAAAGTTCCACAGAGTATATCTTTGTTCGTACAATTGACCGTCTGGACCTAAAAAGGGGTAAACTACCACTGGACAGACGTGACTTCAAATTTCAGTTTAATGAGCGTGAAATGCCACAAGATCACTCGACAATATTTTCATGTTTAGAGGGTCTAAAAAGGGATTAAAAGAAGACCCGTTATATCTTTTGGGAGTCCCAAGGGTGAGGTCAAGAGTGAAAAGGAATCATGCAAATGAGGCTCAAACTCGTAATCAGGAAAAACAACAAGGACTCTCGAGCCTACAGTGATTAGAGACAACATGGATACCATAATGCAACCAAGATCTACCTAGGGCATCCATGTTCCGGTAAGCTCTACCACCAAGTCGCGACACTTCTAAAGCAGCTACGATGGTTCCATGTTGCAACCTAATGGGATCGATCCTAAGGAAAAGGAAAAAGACAAGGAGATACAAAAGTCAGGGTAGAAACCTAACCTACATGCTCAAGTTGATCCTCAGAAAAAAAAATTCACGGACCGTCGAAAATTACCCAAAACTCCAAAAAACTGTCCCGATACCCGATCATATCCCTCCCATGCAACTCCTGAATCACGCTAAATGGTTTTTGGTTTAAATAAAATGATAAGGGAGTCCAAAAAAGTGACAAAAAGAGGCCAAAAAGTCTATAAATAGAAGTTGGCAGCTCATTATCACCATTGTTGATTTGGAAATTGACTCTGGAGGCAAAAGACCCCCTTTGATAAAAGTGGTGATTCCGGGAGCTACAGTGGACGAAACAAACTTCTGTCTGGACCAAGTAAGTACAAACTCTCCTATCTTGCATTTTAAGTCTTTCTTTTTGCTTTAGGTTTCATTTTTTTGGGGGGCGTCGGCCTTTAAAAGGTCGGCCCTAGATCCACACAGGTTGTCTCAAGATAGGCCACATGTACATTTGGGCAGAGTAAACCCTACATGTGTGTACACGCGACTATCAGTATTACAACCCACATGGACACCCTTTTTGAATGAAAAAAATCTTACAAATCAAGGGTTAACCCTCCTGAACCTTGGTGTTTTGTAGGATGTATTTCCACTAGAGAGAAATAGAGCATGAAGAGGTTAGTGAGTTGGTCAGGGAAGACCCCAATGTTGTGGCTGCTTTGATGAAATGTGGGTTACTCAAGTTTTTCTTATGTCCTTTTATGCAGGAACAACCTAGGCTACTGAATGCCTTGGTTGACTATTGCCATCCAGATGTAGAGGAATTCATGTTAGAGGAGCAGTCACTGGTGCCCATGACCGAGGACATTTATTTTTTGACAGGCCTTTCCTGGAGAGGGGAACCAGTCAAATTTCGGACTTTTTTTTCGGGGTTGCATAACATAGCGGAATTGATAGGTCTTTACTCTGAGGCTGATATAGACCGCTCGAGCTCACAGGTGCCCATAAGAAAGATTACTGACTTATCGCTACAGGCGATAGTATTTCTTATTGGGAAAATCACTGGTTCTACGGCTCTACATCAGGCGTCCCGTGCACAGATGAACTATGCAGTCCAGTGCTTAAATGCACAAATATTTGATTGGAGTACCATATTGCTTGAGTGTATGAAGAGGCAGTTGACAGATTGTCGTTTGCGGACACAGAAAAACTTTAGGTTCAGGATCATTCTGTGCTCGTTATTATTTGAGAGAGTTTCGAGCTTTAGTCCTCGAGTAGTGGTATGAGGACATCATGCCTCTCTTCCTGCTATGTGTAGATGGGAAGTATTGCTGCCATGATAGGGTGGTGGAAGGACCAATGAGTCCTTTGATGATGATTTATTTTCCTAGATATCACGACAGATCCAAGTTATCGAGGATTACCCTTATGCAGGGATTGATTTTTCTAGGGATCCTGAGATACCAGTAGCTCCTGGTGAGGATCAAGGAGAGATGGGTAAGTCTCCATCATTGTTTTTTGTTAAACATATGTAATTTTTATGTTGTTTGTGTTATATATATCATTTTATTTTGTTATACCAGAGTATTTGATGAATATGTGGTCGTTGTGTGCAAATGTGGGACCAGTGCAACCGACTGACTATGCGAGGAACATGCATCGTCCTCGGCCTGGGGCCACACCTACCACCGAAGGGGGACCACCAGTAGCAGGATATCTTCCAGCCGGGGAGGCTGAAAGAGTATTGAGATGAGTCGAGTGGAACTTTACTGTGCTCACTCGCACAGTCCCTATGGTAGAGATTGAGGACCTTCCACCATCTATGAAGCCTCATGTAGTGGGGGAACCACGGACGTGGGTTTGTTTGTTTTGGTGTTTATCCAACATTGTGCATCAGTATAACAGGGCCCATAGGCCATGACCTTAGTTAGACATTTCACGTGCCACGAGCACTACTTGTATATTTTTTTGAGGGCATAATCCCCATGACTCGTTACTGGTCATATTTTTGAGGCGCTTGTGTCCATCTGTGTACTCTGGTTACTTTATGATATTATATATGGATTTTTATGTCTTTTGTGTCTTATGGATCATGTGTGCAAAAAATGTATTTACATGTTTATGTGAATTTTCTTTCATATGTGTGTAAGATTCCAATCTAAAATTTAATTAGCTAGAGTATCTGTAACTTTGTTTAATCTCCTAGGAATGTGAAAATATGTAATATAATTAAAGTTTTGTTCTAAGAGATGTACCCTAAGGAATCGTCAGTGTAAAGTCGGATCATGAACCCGATATACTCTGTTTAACTGAGACACAACCAACTAAGAGTCGAGATAGACCCAGAGATGAGATATACCAAATGACAAAGCATCACGAAGAAACTCAATAACTGCACTATACTCGACGACATTGTTTGTGGTGTCACCTAAGCATATACCTCTGGAAGATAATAACTGGCCTTGAGGTGTAAAGATTACCCAAGCTTCGGAGGAAAACCTCTGAGTGTGCCAGCTAGCACCATCTGCATACCCAATGAGCACCTCGGAATCACTTGACATCTGCCACAGTGACGAAAAATAACATCAACGACACGTCCATAACACTAAAAAAAACTAGAAAGTAATAGTACAAAAGACTATACATATGTTACAAAAAGTTACCCATGGTGACCTACCTATGAGTAATACTTCTTGAGGTAGAGCCCATTTCTAGGCTCTGCCAAATCATTCCCTTCAAATTAAACCAGATTATAAGCACCCTTTTTTAAAACCTCTTTTATGATGAAAGGTCTGAACCGCATGGGTTTGAATTTTCCTTCCCCCAGGGGGTCCTTATCTTGGTCATAAACCAGGACAAGGTCGCCTTCAGAGAAAATCTGAGAATGAACAAACCTATTATACCGACACTTGACTTTATGTTTGTGAGCCTCGTTGGCTAGGGCTACATTACAACGTTTCTCATTGAGCTACTCAAGGTATACTAATCGTTCTTCAAGTGGAGAAGTGTCTGGAAATAATTGTACTGCCAACTTTAGGGACGGGATCTGACATTCGATAGGATAGACTGCTTCCGGCCCATATACGAGTTGAAAAGGTGAGAAACCAATTGCAGTCTTAACAGACGTTCGATAGGCCCATAATGTCGAGTATAACATCAAATGCCAATTTGACTTGGCTGAGTTGTTTGTTCGTTGTAGGATGGTCTTAAGAGATTTGTTTACAGCTTCCACCTAACCATTTTCTTGGGGGTAGTAGGGTGATGAATGTTCTTGCTGTAACCCAAGATTTGATGTTAAATCGTTCATCATCTAGTTCTGAAAGTGACTGCCATGGTCAGTGACAATCTCCCTCGGGACGCTGAACCTTGTTATTATCTGATTGAATAAAAAGAGAGTTGCAGTCTCTCCATCATCTTTAAACGTTGGCATAGCTTCAACCCACTTTGTGAAGTAGTCTACAACTACGATGATATAGCAGTGCCCCCTTGCTGAAGGAGGGTTGCATGTAGTGTAATCAATCCCCCACTTGGTGAAGGGACCAACTGTGATGACAGGAAACATGGGAGAAAGATGTGCCCTCATCTTCCGAGAGAAGATTTGGCATGGGTGGCACTTCTTGACCGATTCGATATAATCTTTGATAAGTGTTGGCCAGAAGTAACCTGCTCGAAGAATCTTTTGGGTTGTTACCAACCCAGACAAATGAACTCCACAGGCTTCGGTATGGCAATCGTTAAGCACGATTATTGCTTCTTCATGAGTGAGACATCGGCGTAGGATGCAGTCTACACCTCTTTGATATAATGTATCATTGAGTATGAGATCAATCTTAGCCTGATGGCGTATGCATCGATGCTCATCATGAGAAGCAGTGGTGGGGAACTTCAAAGTCTAGAGATAGATAAGTATATCTCCATACTAGGGATCTGAAGAGGTGATCAAAAACATATCTCCTCTGATAGGTGACTCTTAGGGATGAAGATCACCTGACTGAACAGAAAGTTCCGAAATAAGTTCTGCGAATACCAACGACTTTTTGGATTTTGCTGAAATGAAATCTAAGTCAAAATCCTAGAGGATGACTATCCATCTACTGATATTTCCACCTATTACCCTTCATGTCAACATGTACTGAAATGGATTCACGACAACAATGACAGTGGTCTTGCGAAATAGAACATAATGATGGAACCGTTGAACAGCATGGACTGCTGCCAACGCAAGTTTTTCGATAAGAGAATAATTGAGTTATGGTCCTACAAGGCCTCGGCTTAGGTAATAGATGACATATTCTGAGAACAAGTCATCTTCCTGAACTAAGACCATGCCAATGGTTGACTCTACTGTAGCCATATATAATAAGAAATCCTTGTTATAGTTAGGTGGCCGGAGCAGAGGGGTAGTTGTGAGTGCATGTTTCAATGCGGCGAAAGAGTGTTGAGTGGAATCGTCCCAATAAAAATGAACATCTTTCTTAAGTAAGCGCATAAATCCCTTAGTGATCTCAGCATAGTTAGCGATGAAGCATCTTAAAAAATTCACCTTGCCCTGTAGAATCTGAAGTTGAAATATTGTGCGTGGGGGGGGGCAACTGAATTATTGCCTCAACCTTGAGAGGATCAAACATGATCCCTATTGTTGACACTATGAAACCTAACAAACATCCTGATGTTACACAAAAAGTGCACTTGTTTGGATTCAAGCGAATCCGGAAGTAGCGACAACGCTCAAAGATAAGTCATAGGTGTGTGGGATGATCCATTCTCTTGCAAGATTGAGATGCTAAATCATCTAAATAGGCCTCAACTATATGCTTGAGGTCATGGAAAGAAAAAGACATGGACCGCTGAAAGGTCTCTCCAACATTTTTGAGACCAAAAGGCATCTTACGATATGTGAATGTACCCCATGGATAGATGAATGTTGTTTTGTGTTGGTATTTGGGTTTGATTTGTATTTGGTTATATCCCGAAAAACCATCCATGAAAGAGAAGGCCTCGCAACCTGCAAATTCATCAATTATTTGGTCGATGAATGGTGTGGGAAAATTATCTTTGGGACAGGCCTTGTTCAAATCATGGAAGTCTGTACATACATGAATTGTGCCTTGTTTTTTATTGACTGACATGGGGTTTGACACCCATTGGGTCAAATGGATACGATAGATAAAACCGGATTTTAGTTGTTTCTCAACCTCCACCTTAATGGTTGTTGCTTTCTTGGGGTTAACTAGATGAAGCTTCTGCCAGACATCCTTGGCATCTGGATACGTTGTGATTTCATGTTCAACTATTTTTGGATCGATGCCTGCAATTTCCTCATAAGACTAGGCAAAAATATCACGGAATTCTTTAAAAAGATCTGTGTAGATTTGAATCTCTCCGGGGGAGCAGTCAGCTCCGACGAAAACATTCTCCACGATGCCAAGGTTTCGAGAGATATTGATCGGTAAGTTTTCGACGATAGTTGCCATATTACCCTCATCATAAACCTCATATGTAGCTAATGGATTAATATGACAAGACCTATCTCCCGTCATAGTCAAGGTAAATTCTATGGCTTCAATTATGCTTAACTCTAGGAGGAAGTATGATCTGTGATGAAGATCTTCCCAGGGTTTTTCTGGGCTAGTCATTGCTTCAATTATAGCTTCGTCAGAGGGCAAGACTAAGTCTAATGAATCAGTGTCAGCGAGAGAACCCTGAGCCCAAATAGGCTCTAGAAGTGGATCAAACTCTTGTGTAGGAGTTGGATCAGTCTTGGCTGAAGCTTGCTAGACTAAAGAGTACTCTACTTCAGCTGCGGACAAGGGCATGGACATGCCCAGGTGCCCTGTCCCATCCATAGTGGCTGATGGGGAAGGAAGTATCCATAGATCGTTGAAGTAAGTCATGCGGAATGATGAAAATTGAAAAATCTCAACCCTATGGTGACTAGATATAAACATGATATCACCTTGAGGGGGCGGGTAATAGAAGGTACCCATCAAATATGGGCACAAACCAACCCCTACATTGACCATGCCTGGTTGAGGATTATCAATCATCGGGACCATGAATTCCCCCAATGAAGGGTCAAGTCTAGAGAAAGACAATTGATCGATGGTCACAATCCGACCCTCGTGTGGAAACAACAAGACCCGAAAAACTGTAGCAACCACAGATTGCATGGCATAAGTCCAAATCATCCCTAACAAGAGGTTATAGTCGAGGGGTGCATCGACTACCTCTACCTCGACACACACAGTCTTCCCTCCTAACTGCATGGGGAAAGAGGGAATGATACCATGTGGTCGAAACAAACGACTATTGAAAGCAGTAAGAAGAGTAGGTGACGGAGACAAAATGGGCTGGCCAACGACCTTCCAACATGCCAATGACATAATGCATGTCAAGGCGCCCTCATCAACCACCATGCGAAATATATTCCGAGTAAAAGCTTTCATGGGATAAGCCACTACTATCTGAAATGCTACGTGGTAAGGAAAATGAGGTTTTAGGTTGGTTGTATCCAACATGATTATACTTGGATTACAAGTCTCGGTAGATTCTAAAGTGGTTAACAAGGCTTTCCTCTGGGAAGGGCATCTTTGGAGGACCTCCAAAGTGAACATCGCACAAGGGGTTTGTGATAAATCTTCCACCATAGAATAGTTCTGGGTGGCCCTTGCATTTGGGTTGTGAGAAGATTTTTTGAACGCGCCTTTTGGGATGTGTGTCATTGTTTCTCCCAATGTCTTCTCAATCTGTAGAGGAAGAGATGGGAGTTCGACTTCTTTTCCCTTCTCAGAAGTGCTTGGTTTACTATAGTCATGCACTCTAGTCAATATAAAAGCATCACCCTTCACCATATATACATTCGCGGATGCAGGGTTGTTCAAAGACGGAGAGGGTCCTTGGTTTCCCCCTTCCATGCTTCCAGAGGCTTGGGTTAGATTTTGCCCATGTTGAAATGGATTGGTTAACACAACAGGCTGTTGCTACATCACAAACGTTTGGGATTCTACAAGCCGAGGACATAGATGGGTCGGGTGGTCTTCCGCGCACAATTTGTATGGATACCTCACCTTTCATTTCTTAGTGTTGTCCCCCCCAACATTATCAGTAGGTTTTTTATCCCCCTTACCCTTCTTTTGTTGTTTATTCTTTCCTTCAGGCTGCTGGGTGGCCTTTGGATTAGCCGATTGCACTGTGTGTACATCTGACATTTTGGTAGGGGGAGAAGCGAAAGCAGTAGTTTGGTTGGCCTTTGTGTATTGTATAGACAACTGCTGCAATTTCTTCGTCAATTGCTCAACGGGCTTTGTTTGTGCTGAACCAACAATACCATCAACATGTGGTCCAACACTCTTTCTGGTTTTATCAAGTATTGAGAATGGAGCATCTGGCAAAATATCGTATAATAAACTAGACTTAGAATATATTAGCTCAAGTTGTTGAGATCTCATGATGGCGTCTTCTTTGGAAAATACTCCCGACGTCGTGACATCTTTGGATAACTGTGGGACCAAAGACTTAAGGAACCACTCAAACAAGAATGATGGTGGGACTGGTACCTTAATTAAACACTTTTGGTTTCTCCATTCTCGGATGTGATCAAAGATATGGTCCGCTTTTGTTTGTGAGAAATTGGCCAGCAATTCAGTGCCAGCGTCGTATCTCACAGGTAACTGGAAATGGTTTAGGAAAGCCATTGCCAGTTCACCGAAGGAAGAGTATCTTGAGCGATCGAGCTCAATGTACCATTTTGCAGCACTCCCAATGAGAGTACGTTGAAACAATCGCAACTGTACGGAGTCGTCTTTCAACGAGTTAAATGAGCACCAAAGATGGAAGGTAGTCACATGATCTCCTGGATCTTCGTTAGGGTTGGCTTCGAACTTTGGGATGTTTGAAGGAAACTTCATCAACATAGGAGGCCAATGCGGATCGTGATAGATAAGGTCATTCAACAACATTGTCAAGTATGGAAAATGCAAGGTTGCCAGGAAAGAAAGTTTGGGTTGTTGGTGATAACTGGGGAAGAAGGGACCTGGAGTTTGATTGACACCAGGTTGCCAGGAAAAGTTCAGCTACTAGCTTGGGTTTTGGTAAAAACCATGGCCATGGCCAATGTATGGATTTTGTGTGCGAGGAGACATCATCGGTTGATTTCCAAAATAGGACATAGATGGTTGGGCATGCATTACATTCAAAGGACTTTGGGAAGGGTTTCCCCATGTCGGTACCGTGGGGATAGGCATAGTACTTTGTCTAGGGTTCCATTGATTGTGAAATGAATTACCCCATCTCAAAATTCCTGATGAGGGAACAAATACCTGTCAAGAATTCCAAGGTCCTGACGTGGAAGAAGTTCCTGGGTGTGCCCCCTGTGCAGGAATAGTACCCTGCATAGGAATAGGTTGCCTGAAACCGGGATTGCCCCCAGTTGGGAAATCAATTGATGAGAAGGTTTTGTTACCAAACACACCTAACAAAGAAAATGATGTTGAACCTACCAGCATATTATGCAAATGTGGTCCTTGACTCCTCTAAATAAACTATGGTGTGCAGGCGGCCCGACGGATGGCTGGTGTGTACCACCGAGTGAAGGGGACGAAGGAGGTATATTACATCCTCTGTAAGGGAGAGAGTTAAAGGGAGTGTAAGTTCCCCCCATGTGGCCTTGCAGAGGAGAATTAGAGCTCCCTGCCCCC
>SNQJ01S0076056.1:45930-69299 GCA_010110895.2 Picea sitchensis | reverse complement strand
ACTTGAACATTTAAGTGGGGTAAAAGGAGGTTGCCCCCTCGAAGAGGCTTATTATCTGATATTATCTCTTTTTCAAGGCGTTGAGTACTTTTCTTGAGGTTTTTCTATGCTATATTGATGTTTGGTTCTTAACATTAAATCTACCATACACAGAATCAGAAACAGAGCCAAAGCAAGAAGATGAAAGCCCAGCCATTAAAAGCCCTGAACACTCCATGGAATTTGCACAGGATTGTGAGACTTTCACTCCCACTAATGAAGGTGAAACATCAAAGGGCAAAGGGTCAAAGAAATCACAGAAAATCAAGCAACTTAAAGAAGTGGTTTCTCAACAGGAGGTTTTAGAAAGAGTAATTAAGGAGAGATACAAAACTCTGTCTGATAATTTCGCAGAAACAAATGTTGCATTTGAAAAGATGGCTCGTGAAAGTGTCAACGACAAGAAGATAAAGAAGAAAATCACCAAAGACTATAACAATCTATGGTGGTTAGCAAAACGCCTTAAGAGGAAGATCAGAAAATTGAAGCAAAAGCAGAAGTCACACCCAGATCTGCAAGTGCTAGCTCAGGTTGTTGTGAATATGCAAGGAGATAAAGTAGAGACATGCTGAGTTTTTGATAGAACAACAATTTTGGAGGTGAAAGTCCATTTTGGGCCAAGGAAGAGCTTTCACCAGCGCAAAGGGAAAATTTACAACCAGTTAGTTGGTGAAAGGCAGAGCTTTCACTAGCTAACCAGCGAATCATAAGGCGAGTTAGTTGGTGAAAGCACAAAAAGAATTTTTGAAAGATAAATATGGAGCAGGGCAATTTTCAAAGGATTTAAAGAGGTTCAAAGCATTAAAGGATTAACTACTTAGTCAAAAAATACTCAGCATCAGAGATTCGTGGGAGTTTTGAAAACCACATGCTAAATTGGTCTCCTAAAGTTTCGACCATGAGTAATTGAAGAAATCCAGCTGCCAAGACATGTGCCTTTACCATTTTTCATGAAACAACAGATTCCAGAAGTTGATGAAGTACAGATGTCAAAATTTTGATATAGAAGACAGTTCGAATGCTAGCCTAGCCACTAGTCTTTGTTATGGATTGTATTAGTTAATTTGATTTTCTATTTTTAGATATAGATCCAAGTTTTCAGGATCTTAAAAAATGATTGTAAAAGGCTATAAATGCCTATCTTTTCTAAGAGACAAGGGTTCAAACTGGGAATACATTTTTGTGCTACTGTATAGACTCTTATTGCATAATAAAATTACAGTCTCCTTTCGTTTTCAATATTAGAAATATTCATGCTTCCTTCTATGTACTTTATTTTAGTTTATCTTAGCTTATAAAGACTGTTATCTCGTTATTGAGCTCATAGACTTGAAGTGAAGGATTTTATTTCTATCTTGCATTAAGCCCTACATCCAATTGTATTTGGAAATCAAGATTAGTGTTCTTCATCCTCTCCTTTCAAATTACTTGATCTGATTATTGTTTCCTGAAAGCACAATTTCTTTTGAATGAATGATGAGTTGTCTATTACATTAATCATTGAGGATCCCATTGTTCCAAGCATACCTACACATTGTTTTTAAGTTACCAAGCATCCTTATTCTACAACCCTAAGGAGTTTCTTGGAGTGATAATAGGTCTAGCTGGCTACTATAGAAGATCCATTTCAAGGTTTTCGAGAATATCTCACCCCATCACTTCCTTGCAAAGGAAGGGGAAGAAATTTCAATGGACCGAAGAATGTTAAAGAAGCTTCCAACAATTGAAGAAGCTATTAACCAGTGCTCCAATTCTGAAGATTGAAAATCTAAATGAAGATTTTGTGGTTTGCACAGACGGATGTAAAGAAGGACTAGGAGGAGTCCTCAACCAAAATGGGTCTGTGATATGTTTTGAGTCCAGAAAATTGGAAGATCATGAAAGGCTCTACACCACTCACGATTTGGAGTTGGTAGCCATTGTACACGCTCTAAGTAAATAGAGACATTACCTCATGGGAAAGAGGTTTGATCTTAGGAAAGGCCATCGTGGTCTGAAGTATTTGTTTGATCATCCTACATTGAATTCTAGGCAGAGCAGATGGTTGGAATTCCTCTATGAATATGACTTTTATATCAAGCACAACAAAGGAAAGGAGAACAAAGTGGTTGATTCACTCAGCAGGAGAGTGCATGAAATGCATGCTACAACCATTAGCATGTATCAGACGAATCTTCAAGGTAGAATCTCTGAGGCTGCAAAAGTTGATTCGCAGTACATAGAATTGGTAACAAAATTGCAGCAAGGTAAAATGCAACAGAAGGATGAAGATTTTGAATTGGGAATTGATGGAATTCTCTTGTACAGAAACAAAGTTTATGTAACCAACTCTTCTGAATTGAAGAGTGTGATTTTAAATAAATGCATAATGTACCTTATGCAAGACACCCAGGATATCATAAAACAATTTTAGCAGTCAAAAGACAATATTATTGGCTAGGCATGAAGAAGGAAGTTGTTGAATTTATTGCCGAATGCTTCAAATGTCAAAAGGTAAAGGCTGAGCATAGACACCCATCTAGTTTGCTACACATGTTAACCATCCCTGTGTGGAAGTGGGAAGTGGTGACAATGGATTTCATCACAGGATTTCCCAGAACAAGCAAGCAACATGATGCAATCATGGTAGTAGTGGACAAGCTTACTAAAGCTTCCCATTTTACTCCATTGAATACCACTCACAAGGAAACTAACATTGTTGATATCCATATGAGGGAGGTAGCATGACTGCATGATATTCCCAAGACAATTTTTTCTGACAGAGACCCAAATTTTACCTCAAAGTTATGGAGAGAACTATTCGAGTGGTTCAGAACGAACCTAAACTTCAGCACAACCTATCACCCTTAGTCAGATGGAAAAACAGAAAGAGTAAACCAAGTGATAGAAGACATGCTAAGGATGTATGTGATGGAAAAACCATCCAAATGGGAATATTATCTACACTTGGTATAATTTTCCTACAAAAATGGGTATCAAGCATCACTGAAGATGAGCCTGTTTGAAGCACTTTATGGCAGAAAGTGCAACAACCCAATAAGTTGGGACAATCCAGCTGATAGGGAAGTGGTTGGGCCGAAGTTGCTCAAGGAAATGTAAGAGAAAATGTTGAATATTAAACATAATTTGAGGGTTTCCCAAGACAGACAGAAAAGTTATGCAGACAAAGGAAGAAACCACTGAGAGTTTAAAGTGGGTGACCATGTTTTCCTGAAGGTGAAAGCCAATAGAAGTTCCCTGAAGTTGGGAAGTTGTTCCAAGTTGGCAGCCAGATTTTGTGGACCGTTTGAAATCCTAGAAAGGATTGGACCAGTAGATTATATGCTTGCATTTCCTACATCCATGAATGTTCATAATGTATTTCATGTATCATTACTCAAGAATTATATACTTGATTCTAATCATGTGATTGATTGGAATGTGATCCAGGTGGAACAAGAAGGTGCTTTGCAAGTGCATCATGTGCGCAAACTGGACTGGAAGAGAAAGAAACTCCAGAATCAAGTCGTAAATCTTGTAAATGTTCAGTGGACCTGGTACGGTCCAGAGGACGCAACATGGGAGCATGAAGATTCTATGCGGGCAGAGTACCCACATCTTTTGAAGATTTTGGAAATCTTGTTGTTGTTGTGTAAAGAGTTGCAGTGAGGACAGTGAAAAAATAAGGGGAGGGGATTGTAACACCCCAAGGCCGAGCCCCTGCTGAATTGTAATTATGCTTATAGGTTGGTGATCCAAGTGGTTATAAGCTGAGAGACTTGTGTGTTTATTAGGCTGGTGAGTCGGATGCTAAAGCCAATGAGCCTGATTTTGTATATGTAAATACACACATATCATTAATAAAATTACATTTTTGTGTGTAGACCCTCCACGAAGAAAGAGTTATGGGGGACTAAGCTCCACTAGGTGGGTCAGGGGCTAAGTGTCTAGGAATAGGGGCTAAGCTAGAGGGATTACCTATAAAGGAATAATATTATATTATTATTTCCTAGAAGCTAAGGTTTGATATAACCATGTTGTCCTAAGTTCCCCGGGGAAAGGGGGGATGAGTGTTAAGTGGAACTCATGCGTCTTCAGGGAGACATGTGTCAACCTGAGCGCATGTAGTTTTAGTTGGGCAAGTTAATTCATTCGAGGGTTCACTCACGATGCTCATGAGTCTCATGATTCTCACAACGGTCACAGATCCTTCACCATTGCATCTGCACTCTCGCGAGGTTAGACACCCTAGAAGGGAGCCACACTCCCCACTGATGCACGTGCGATTGTAACCTGTAGTTACTGGACGTCATCCTCTGTGTTTTTCCTGTGAAGCCCGACGCATTTTTATTCGCTTGAGCCGTGTTGTGTCTTAGTGTTTTTTTGTTGCCACTTTTAGTGTCCATACCCGTTTTCTGTTGTTGTCGCCACTCATGTGTTAGATGAATGTTGTTGTTGTAATGCTTAGGAGACGAATTGAAGAATCAGGTTGTCAGGCATGTGATCAACTCTCCCAGGTGAGAGAGTTTGTTGGGAAGTGAGTTCTCTTCTAGGGAGTCTCGTAGCAGCTACAGTACTCTGAGACTTCTGGTCCAACATGTTGTTGAAGCTCAAGGTAAGGGAGGTGTAGTAGGTCAATGGACTTGTATTAGTGAATATGTTCCCTCCTGGGGTGGAGAAGGCATGTGGGGAATGAGGGTCTATGGGTTGTGGGCGTAAGTGGCTCTTGGGATAAAATATCCTTCATGTTGTTATGTGCAACTTCCTTGTTGTCCTTGCCAATATTACAATTCCCTTGCTCGGTGGAGTTTAGTCCCAGCTCGGGGGTGACCCAGTGTTGAGCATGATGAGCAGCGTGGTCTAAGGATGGTAGGTTCATGGAAGATATGAATGAATTTGGTGGTCATCTATTAAAATATAAGTACCAATTCTTTGTTCGTTGTATGATGTGTATTTGTATTTGCATTATAATTAATGAGTAATGCCTGGATATATATGTTGCATGTAGGTGTTAATGTTGCTTCCACATGAACAGGTGCATGAGTAGAGTATTGATGTCTTTTTAATTTCATTATATATATATATATGTGTGTGTGTGTGTGTGTGTGTGTGTGTGATTACCAGATGTTATCTCTATCTTCCGGTTAAGTTTTATATGTGATTATTTTCCCAAAGTTACTCGGTGGCATCGTCTAGCCTGTTGTTTAAGGTCGGGAATGTCACAGAAATGGTATCAGAGTAGTAAATGAAAATAAAAGGTTTCTTCGGTGGTGTTACCCGGACGGGGTCATCGACTAGGGGACGTTACAATTACCATGTCAAATTTCAATTCAATTATGACATCTTTGTAAATTTTTGCAAAAGGCACTACACAAATGACCCTCCTCCTCCCTAGTTCATGTTACAGTAGGTTACAGACTGTAACATTTCATTCTATCGAGCACACTTTTATTGACTTATTATTTTAGGACACTTGCGTGCAAGAAATTTGGTTATGGTGCATTATGATTTCGTTTCAATTATGAGTTATATATGATGATGATGTTGTAACATGACTTAGTGTTATTTTGATGTATATGTATTGGCGGATGCTATTGATAAATTTTCCTGAGTATGTAGGACAAATGACAGATTGTGGATGTTGATGGCATCAATGAAATTCCTTGGACTTTGTATTGAGTCAGGGAGTGGATTGTATTGTTTGAGTATTTCATTTTACGCACATGTGACATATGATTGATTTTTGTATGATTTATGTATATGGATTTTTGACACTATTTTTTTCAGTGTATGCAGGCTTGACAATGATTTCTAATCTCACTCACATAAAGAGTAAAGGGGTCATGCATAGAAACCATACATTTGAGGAAGAGGGGTGGTAGAATCCCTATCACAACTTACTAGCACTCTCGTCGTGGTATGAACCGTAGGTTAACGATTACCTAGTTCGAGAGGTCCACGATGTCGTGAGGGTGGACTGAGATAGTCACTCACGAAGATTTCTAAGGGGCACGCAATAAGGCAGATTATGTATTCCTTAGAATCCCTTTGTCTCTCACAAGTTCAACCCAGTGGAGTGTTGAATTCAAGGGTCGGACAAACTTCCAATACTAGTCAAAGGAGAGTGGCACCCTTGGAGCAAGAAGGTGCATCTTGAAGGGCACGTCATGTAATTAAAAACTTAAGTCAATAAATCTAGGTGCCCTAGAAAACACTGAAATGATTAGACCTTCTTAGAATAAAATAATTAATTAAACAATAAATTATTAATTATGAAGCCTAAAAAAATTCTAAGCCTAAGTACAATACTAAATCTAATTCTTAGTGTAAATGAGAAACTAAATAAAAATATTAAATAAATTAAAAGATTTGAGAATAATCAAACTCTAAGAAAAAGAGGAATAAAATTTAAAGGTTGGAAAAATGCTCATGTGTGCATGAAATCAATAAAATGAGTTTTAAAAATAGATGGAATAGTAATATGAGAGAATAGGTATACACATAGAATAGAATCTTGACTCATTCTACCACTAGTATAACTAGAAGAAGACTCCTAATCCAACTCTAACTAAGATCTAGTTAGGAGACACTCATTAAATGAAAATTTGGGGAACAAAGGGACAACTAAGAGAAAAAATGGGAACACATTGGGGAATGTGAGGGAAATTGGCTTTTTAAATAAAATAAAAATGGTAATTACTTGTGCAACTTGGGGAGAGTGTGACAAGTGTGTGGATGAATAATCCAAATTAAATTAAATAAAAATATAATTAATTGTGCATGAGGACATGTGTCATTGGGGATTTTCTATAAAAAAATTGTGGTAGAAGCGAAAGGGATCTCACTTATTCTTGGTAATTTTATGTTGCCAAAATTTTGTGGATTTTTTTTTACTTGTGACACTTGAGATAGAGAGCTTGTAGAAAGAGTGGAAGCTCTTCCTTGCAAGACAAGCCTTGGAGCTATTGTTTGTTGGTTTCTTGTGTGTGGCCCCTTTGCGGCTCGACGGGATAAGGGGGAAGAAGAGTACCCCTAGCATTGACTGGGAGGTACCAATGAAGTCTTGGGATTGGCAAGTGGGAACGGAAAGGATTGGCACAAGACTACGTTGAAGACCATCATCAGATTTCATTATCTCTTGGTTACGGTATTGTGAATATCAATTGTTTAAATTGTTATGTTAGAACCTTTAAGATTTTTATATTATTGTCTAAACTAGATAATTAGTTCTCAAAGGTATGAATGGTGGTCGAATTCACCAATGTAATGTTGTAAATTGACTATATATTATTTTAAAAATGAGATTTAGATAGATATTATGTATAGTTACCATTATATGTTTTATTTGTTGTGTATTGTCATTCTGTGATTGAATGTATCAACTTGATGATATTTTATTGATGGATTATTCCTTTAAAAATATATTTATATTTCGCATGGAGTTAAATGGGATACACAACGTCCCTGAGGTGTAGGACAGTCGGTGACGGAGTGTGTTGTTAAGCCACTCCGTGATGTTAAAGTCACCAGTTCGAAACCTACGGGGACAAAAATCCAACCATGTTAAGGGTTGGTGTGGGTCAGGCCGGGTGCGATCCCCGGGTGATTTTGACGGCTTAGATGCCCCTGAGTCACGGTTTCTCAAGCCACAGGTTAATCGCAGGTCCTGCACAAATTAACAAACAAAAAAAATAAAATGGGATACACAACATATTACCTCTCTATATAACTTCTTTGTGGATTAACAAATCGAAGAATGTTTTAAAGGAGTAAAAATATGAAATTATTTTACTATAAACGATCTTAATAATGTAGTAAGGCCAACAATCAGTCTATGTATGGCATTAAGCCTTTGGGCTTACTGTAGTTGCGAATGGTTTTTATTTTAAGTGAACCCATCACTAAACTGTAATTATAATGAATGTGCACATTTGAAGCGTTTTTCAATTTTAATGTTAGTGAGAAGGATTATAATATGAATAAAATTTATCTAGCATTCCCACGGGAACTGTTGCACTGATCGAAATTGATACACTCTTGAGTGAAACTAAATTTCCTTCTTCCTAACTAGCCACCGTTAATTGGGCTCCATAATGGCACTAGATGGGAGCCAAAACCTTCCTCTAATAGCGCTAATCTACCTCTCTGCGGTGGTAGTATTTAATGGAAGCCAACATATATTAACATTGTAGTAGTTCACCAATTTGGACCACCACATTTTTATTTTACCAGTCGAGTTTACTTGACTTAATCTAGCAGTTCCATGAATTATTAATTTGTGACCTGGACAGTCTAAGTAGGGAAACTTAAAACGTAGAATCTTCGTTAATTTTTTCAGAGGTATCGTTGGGTGATGACATCGTGGGTCCAGAACCACATGTTCCACCCTTCACATCCTTCATTCTTTAAAGAAACCGATCATTACTTAAGTATGATTGAGTTAATAAAATTGTTATTTGTTTTATGGAACTAGTTATTACGAGAGACAAGGAAGATCGTGTGATAACTATATCAGAGTATCAGTTAAACATATTCTTTAGATTGCATGTCCATCCAATAGTGTTGATTATGTGTCTTGGAGGTCCTAACCTTCCATGGTAGGTGGGGTGGATAGACATCCTTGTTATCTTCATGTGATTTGATAGATCTACTTGTTGTAATTGATTCCTTGTTGTGTAATGATGTGAATGAAAATAGAAATTATTGATGTATGTTAATGTTGAGTATCCTTGTTCTAACTGATGTTTCAAAGATTTTTATTTCTTTTACCACTACTGTAATCACTTACATTGATGTCGTAACAGAGGGGTCGTTACAAAGATTACTATGTGTAAGTTGAACATCAAATTTGGTATACCTTGAAACTCATGCTTGTTATTGGAGAAATCTCACTAGTATGGTAGGTTAGATCTCCCTAGGATCTTCCTATTGAATCCTAAACAGACAGTGGGACTAGTCTTCTATGATTTTCCTGGATCCAAGTAGATTTATTTCCTTTTAACCAAGAGGGGTTGTGACCATACATTTCAATCAACGGTTTTCCTCATGTATTCGGATGATGTAGCTCCTGATATCTAGCTCCAACTCCTGAAATCTACTTCATGCACACAAGGAGACAAATAACTATTGATCTACTTTCTCTTCTAGTATTAGGAATTCCAAATATATCATATCTATCTTAATCTATATGACATGATATCGGATCCAAACATTCACAAATCAAATGTAAACAATTTGGGGGAAAACCAATGATTTATTGATTAAAATAATATAAATACATCAATATCATAACTTGGATGCAGATGCATTCCCCTTTTTTCCTTGTTCATAGCTCCTCCTCGACTTCTCAATATGACTATGGTTGTTATAAATAGGAGAAGCTACTCTATATTTAACCACAATAACTTTGGAAATGTTTCTTCCTTCCCTTTCTCAAGACTTTGCTTCTTTGTATATATCCTTGGAAGAGGTTTTGGAGATCTTCTACATCTTCTAGAACCCAATAGAGACTTGAATGATGTGAGTTCATAGGCTCATTCCATGAATATACAACTCATCCATCGCTCACCTCCTCGTAACTTGACAAATCTAGAAGTTTACAAGGACCTTCGTCTGTTTCACTACAAATGACCTATGACTATCTTCGCGTGATGTCTCTTGTAAGTCCCACAACGACCCTAAAAAAAGTCCCATATCCCGAGCAATAAATGTGATTTAACTTTCATCTTCTTCTAGAGTCCCTTCTGTCCTATAGGGTGGAAATTAATGCTATAACAGATACCCCCTACTGTGTGAGGCAAGAAAGGAATGGATGGTTGAAACACATTAAAATAAAATAGTGTCCATGTGAGATAATGTGAGGAGAGAGAAAAGGAGGGACAAAGGATAAAGAGTACCTACAATAAAACACCAAGGATGAATGCTTATATAGATCATCATTTAGGTAGACATACTCAGACTATGAGTAATTGTAGGAAGAAACTAGGGGGTGTCCTTGAGGTTTATTTCTTCCTTACAATTGTAGAAGAGCATGCACAAAGGATGCAAGCTATATGCAATCTTAGATTTAAATGAAAAGGGCGAGGTGGAAGGATTAGAAAACCTTCCTATAGTACAAGAGTTTGACGACATCTTTCATAAAGAATTACCAGGTTTACTTCCCAAAAGAGAGTTGGATTTTACAATAGACTTGAAACTTGGAACTGAACCAATAGCAAGAAAGCCTTACCAGATGTTAACGCCTGAATTGAAGGAGTTGAAAATGAAATTGAAGGAGTTGTTGGATTTAGGACTTATATGTCTGAGCGTATCGCCATGGGGTATGCCAGTGATTTTTTTTAGAAATAAGGATGGATCGTGGAGAATTTGTATTGACTACTATCAATTGAAAGAAATGATCAAGAACTAGTATTCGTTGCTAAGGATTGACGATCTATTTGACCAGATGAAAGGTGCAATGATATTTTCAAATATTTACTTGAGATTAAAATATCATCAATTATAGATTAAGGAGGAATATATCCCTAAGAAAATATTTAAGATGAGATTCAAACACTGTGAGTTTATTGTTTTACCATTCGAATTGATGAACTCCCTAAGGTATTCATGAGTTTGATGAATGGGGTGTTTCTCGAATACCTGGACAAGTTTTTTCAAGAATTTATTGATGACATAATGATATATTCTCGGATGAGAGAAGAGCATGAAGAACACTTGATATTGGTCCTACAATGTCTAAGAGAAAACAAATTGTACGGGAAGCTATCGAAATGTTCTTTTTACCAATCAAAGATTCATTACTTGGGACATATCATATTTGGTGAAGGTATCGCTGTGGATCTAGTGAAAGTAGATGCCATTATGGCATGGCCAACATCAACAAACATACAATAAGTACGTAGCTTTATGGTTTTAGCAGGATATTACCAACGATTCATTGAAGGTTTTTCGAAGATAGCAAGTCCAATCACGAAATTGCAGAAGAAAAACAAGACTGAGAAAAGCATGGAAGTATTTCAAAAGATTAAAGAGTTGTTGAAGACAATGTCGATACTAAAGGTCCCCGACATGGAAAAATAATTATTGGTATGCACAGATGCATCCAAGGAAGGTTTAGGCAGAGTTCTGATCCAAGACGGTCGAGTGATCACTTACATCTCAAGGAAATTGAGAAGGCATGAGGAAAATATGAAACACATGACTTGGAGTTATTAGAAATTGTATATGTCTTATGAGTATGGAGACATTATCTAATTAGATGAAAATTTGAATTAAAGACAGATCACTATGGATTGCAACATATATTTACACGGAGTGACTTGAACGCATGACAGAGGCATTGGTCATAGTTACATTAAAGGAACAATGAATAGAGTGGAAGTTAAATTGAGTCAAAGACCACACATATTCTCGGTAATACCTCTTAATATGAATCTACGAGAAACAATTATAGCTCTACGAATCGACGATGATTGGTACAAGCAAGTTAAGGATAATACTGGAGAAGATACTATGATAGTACCGAAGTTTGAAGGTTATTCATTGGACAACAATGGATTGTTGATATTTAATGGTATAATTTATGTACCACCTAATGACAAATTAAGAAGTTTGATCTTAACTGAAGATCATCAAGAAGTTTGCATGGCTCATCTGGGAGTCACAAAGATGAAGGCAGACCTTAAGCCTTTATTCTTCTGGAAAGGAATGAAAGCGGACATAGTTAGTTACGTGGAAAGATGTCTAGAATGTCATCAAGTAAAGGCTAAACATAGACATCTAGTAGGATTGTTACAGCCACACGTTATTCCTAAATCGAAATGGGAGGCCATTTTGATGGATTTTGTTTTTGGATTGCCATTGACGGCAAGGAGAAATGATTCTATTTTTGTGGTATTTGACACTCTGACGAAGAGTGCACACTTTATTCCATTGCATACGACATATCGGGCACTAGACATAGCTATAGTTTTTATCAGTGAGATTGTGATATTACATGGTGTACAAAGAAGGATCATATCCAATTGAGGATCAACGTTTAAATGACAGTTTGGACCAATTTCCAAGAGGCCTTGGGAACATAATTGAACTTTAGTACAACATATCACCCAAAGATAGATACATAAACAAAAAGAACGAACCATATTTTGGAGGATATGTTGCGTATGTATGTAATGGAACAACAAAAACATTGGGAAGACTTCTTTCCATTAGTATAATTTTCATACAACAACAGTTACCAAAGTACGATTAAGATGGCACTGTTTGAGTTTCTTTACGGGAGACCGTGTCAGACGTCGTTGAGTTGGGATAGACTTGAAGATAGGGTCCTGGTGGGACCGAAAGTAATTCAAGAAATGGAAGAACAGATGCAATCAATAAGACAAAGGATTAAAGAAGTGTAGGATCGACAGAAGAGTTATCCTGATGCGCATCACATTGACCGCAATTATGAAGTTGGTGACAGATTTTTCTTGATGGTAAAACTGCATAAGAGTTCGATCAAGTTTGGAAAGGGCGCTAAAATCTCTCCTAGGTTTGTGGGATCTTTCGAGGTTGTGGAAAATAAAGGACCTATGTCTTATTGACTAGCCTTTCCTGATTCTTTGAGGCATATGCACGATGTATTTCATGTATCTGTTTTACGACATTATATTAGTGATCCATCACATGTTATTGACATGAGTTCTTTGTAGCTATCGGATAAGGGTTCTCTCATGGCAGATTCAATCCACATTATGTACCATCTCATTCGAAAACTACAACGTTGAATAGTTGATTAGGTCAAGGTCCAGTGGGACAACTATAGTCCACACTCGACTACTTGGGAGGACTCATATGAGATGTGTTAGTAGTTTCCTTACTTGTTTGATAGATTAGACATATATATCTATGTCAGATACATTTATTTACTTGCATTTATATATTGTACAAACTTCGGGACGAATTTTAAAACAAGAGGGGTTGTATGTAACATATCGTTCTATCGAGCACACTTTTATTGAATTATTATTTGAGGATACTTCCGTGGAAGTGATGTGGTTATGGTGCATTATGATTTTGTTTCAATTATGGGTTATATATGATGATGATGGTGTAACGTGACTTAGTTTTATTTTTATGTATATGTATTGGCAGATGCTATTGACGAATTTTCCTAAGTGTGCATGAAACACGACAGGTCGTGGATGTTGATGGAATCAATGAAATTCCTTGGACTTCGGATTGAGTCACGGAGTGGATTTTATTGTTTGAGTATTTCATTTTACGCACATGTGAAATCTGATTTATTTTAGTATGATTTACGTATATGGATTTTTGACACTATTTTTATCAGTGGATGCAAGCTTGGCGATGCTTGCTAATACGAATCACATAAGGAGTAAAGGGGGCATGCACAAAAATCGGACATTTGAGGGAGAGTGGCAGCGTCCCTGTCATAGCCTACTAGCACTCCCACCATGGTATGAACCATAGGTTAACAATTACCTAGTTTGATAGGTCCACAATGTCGTGAGGGTGGAATGATATAGTCGTTCATGAATATTTCTAAGGGGCGCACAATAAGGCAAAGTCCTTATCCATTAGAATCCCTTAGTCTCTCACAAGGTCGATCAATTGGAGTTTTGACTCCAAGGGTTGGACAAACTTCCAAAACCACTCAAAGGCGAGTGGAACCCTTAGAGCATGGAGGTTATTCTTGAAGGGAATTTCATGTAATTAAAAACTCGAGTCAATAAATCTAGGTGGCCTAGAAAACACTGAAATGATTAGACCTTGTTAGAATAAAATAATTAATTAAACAGTAAATTGTTAATTATAAAGCCTAAAAAAATTCTAAGCTTAAGTCTAAGACTAAATCTAAGTCTTAGTGTAAATGAGAAACTAAATAAAAATGTTAAATAAATTAAAAGATTTGAGAATAATCAAACTCTAGGAAAAAGGGGAATAAAATTTAAAGGTTGGAAAAATGCACATGTGTGCATGAAATTATTAAAATGAGTTTTAAAAATAGAAGAAATAATAATATGAGAGAATATGTATACACATAGAATAGAATCTTGAGTCAACCTACCACTAGTCTAACTAGAAGAAGACTCATAATCCAACTCTAACTAATATCTAGTTAGGAGACACTCATTAAATGAAAATTTGGGGAACAAAGGGACAACTAAGAGAAAAAATAGAAACACATTGGGGAATGTGACAGAAATTAGATTTTTAAATAAAATAAAAATGGTAATTACTTGTGCAACTTGGGGAGAATGTGACAAGTGTGTGGGTGAATAATCCAAATTAAATTAATTAAAAAGATAATTAATTGTGCATGAGGACATGTGTCATTGAGAAATTTCTATAAAACAATTATGGTAGAAACGAAAGGAATCTCACTTATTCTGGAGATATGCAAGAAAATAATAATTCTCCTCTTTTTCATTTTTTTTACAAATTTTGAATCACCAAAACCATATCTTCCAATAAAAAGCTATGCTAATTGTAAGTTATGTACATTTCAAACTCTTAATTTGGAGTATGTCCTCCTAGATGATGTATTTCTAAAATTCCGGTCCTTATGAGACTAAAATTTTGGTATGTGTTACTCTGATATGTCTTATCTACAAGGCCATAGGTGTGACCAAAATTTGATGTGCCAAGTGAAATTTATGATAACTTTCCCAAAACTTGCTTATTTTTTTCCTTTCCTAGAGAGCGAACTTGTACATAATTACACGTGTCCAGTATTTAATACCTAATTTGAAAATTGTATCGAAAATACTATGGACTGTCCTATTTCCAATGCAATTGGTCTCACTGAATTTGGATCCTCGTTGAAGAAGATATGATTATTTTTCCTAGAATAATTGTTTGAGACTAGTTATAAAACTAGTCAAAAACCTTATCTTCCATAGGGTATATCTCTGAAAGTATAATGAACAAAAATATAAAATTTATACCATGGATACCTTGATATGTCTGATAAATCACCTCCAAGGTTTGTTTTCTTAATCGTCACAAAAAAAATTATAGTGAAATTCCCAACATGACTCATTTAAAATCGAATTCAGGATGAGCAAAAAAATATCATATCTTCCATAGGCTATATTTCCAAAATTATAATGCCCCTGAAGATAAAATTTGTACCAAAAATACTTGGATCTATCTTCTAAATAACCTCCAAGTTGTGTTCTTTGAATCATCCTAGAAAAAAAAGTTATAGCGAAAATTCTAAGATGACTTGCTTGGAGAAGAAAAACCCAAGGATCAATGCTCTAATACCAAATTTTATATCAAATTCCTTAAAAAAAGATTAAAAGTCAATGAAAAAAATCGACTTCGAAGGGGAAACCTCCTTTTACAATATATCCAATTCAAAATACAGTATGAGATCAGATAAGATGATCCTAAGACTAGGTCTCCAATATATCCAATTCAAATACAATATGAGATGAGATAAGATGATCCTAGATTCTGTGTCTCCTCGGATATATATATATATATATATATATATATATATATATATATATATATATATATATATATATATATATATATATATATAAGATAAATGGTACAATTATAATGAAAGGGTGCAATGAAGGGTTCTAGTCAATATACAATTATAAAGCTATAAATGAAATAATTCAATATCTAGGGATTAATAAGGGGTTTTACACATAACATGGGGATTTTTCTAGGTCTAAACATACACCATCTTAAGAAAACAATAAAAGCACCACCCAATATCACCAAAAGCACCATATGACCCCTTAAGGAGGACCAACATCCCCAATCTAGGAAAATTCCCTTTACCACTCATGTCATATGAGGGGTAACATCTGGGTCCTACTTGGGGACATGTACTCTTAGGAGAAGAGTACTTGAGAACCCAAAAATCTCTTGAAATGTACCTGTGAGAAATTTCTTTGAGAAAGAGGGATGTGGATGGATGGTCTATGCCTCATCACATCCAACTTATTACATCAAAATGTGGCTTTGCAAGAAATAAAAGGAATAAGCCATCAAATCCAAAAGTACATAAAAAAATTCTCATAATAGAGTTTATTCCCCCTAATGTATTTCAAATAATTATTCTTCCTACTCCTACTCTACATGAGAAAAATACAAAGACCTAGTGTAGTCACATAACCAATGGAGCCCCCCTATCTCTTTGTTTACATTAGTGCATCTTCCCTTGTGTTTGGTTGTGAGACAAAACAAGGAAATGTCAACTACCAAATACATATGAGTTGGACTATACATGAAAATATGGATTCATTATTAAATTGCATGATGGGCATGATATCCAATATTAGAATAATAACAATAATGGAATAATCTAGCACTTTCCATGTCAATAAAGTGTTGTATATGGATGATGTAAGGTTTGAAAAACACATTTTGCATCCTCTCAACAACCTACAAAGCATCATATGCATGCCTCTCCATAGGTAGATATGCAAGTAAATCATGATTTACACCTTCATTCAAATGAGATGTAGGAAAATTCAACACAATCCATCCTCCAACAAGTAGAAGGCTAAAGTACAAGTGAAAAACTTTGATCTAAAGGGATTTTCCAATATTTGTTGGCTACTCATGAATTGTTGTAATAATTCATCATTTTCTTCACTAGAAACATTCCCATCTTTGTCATAGATATGATCTTATATAAATCCTAACAATATTTATGGAACTTAGGAGGTTGACCAATGTCACCTCACCAACTCTCCTCTCACTTTAGACTTAGGAAAGCTTCCTAGCCAAGGGGGGTATTCCTAAGGGTTAACTAGGCCCACTCCATGTAGTAGGAGTGGGAGTAAAGAGAACCTAGAAACATTTCAAAATGGAAAATGATAAAATTGAGATAAGATTGGGGTGATAAATGAGAGGAATACCAATGCCTCACTTACTTGGGTTCTGGAGTCACTTGGATAATTTCAAGATGGAAATTTGAGGGCTTATATTCATCTAATTGACATGTTATAAAAACATAGACTTGGTTCAACATTATATTTTAGTGGCTAGGGTTTTACGAAGTGTTGACAAGTTTAAATTTGCCCGACAATAGTAAGGGGTTACCCTCAGTAAGAAGTCCCAATTAGACCCCTCACCATTTGGAATAGGGAACCCATCTAGATTTTGGTCTAGCAGCCATTGTTGGTTTGGTTTTACCAGTCATAGCCCAGTCCACCGATGAAGGTAAGTGATGGATGGTTATGAAAATAGAATATGTAGATGAAGACTATGTAAATGCGGGTATCTAATCTACTTCTAATTTACCCTATCCTAGCTAGGAGGGAATTAATGTAAGTGAATGAATTGTGACATGAAACTAACTCTACCAATAGCTTCACCTAGATAGTTGAAATGAATAACTAAAGTCAGATAACACATGCACATGAATATATAACCAGAATAATCTAAGTCATTATATCATATACATTGGCAGCTCATATGCTCAGGACATAAGAAATAATGGAGAATAAAAAAACTACAAGAAAACACATATTGTGTCAAAATAGTCCATAAACAAACATGATCTTACATCCCATGTGAACAACAAACATTCTAATTTAAATAGTTCGCAATAGAATAACAACACATGTGATTCCTTCTCTCCATCAAAAGTTGTCCCTGAGGGCTTCTCCATAATCTCTGTATTAACAGTTTCACCAATAGTATATGAAAACTCTAAGGACAACTCTGCAATTTTAGTTGACACTGTATTCCCAAAGTAATTCATAAGTGTACAATGTTTGAAGAGCCAAAATCCCCTTCTTTGGGTACAATTTTAGTATTTAGTGAGGTTCAATGTGACCCTTAGCCTTCATCCTTCCTCCGTGACCTTTCACCTTCCAACGTTTGTCTTATTCCTTGTAATGATGAGAAACAAAGACAATAGTTACAATTTGAACTTGTTGTCTAGCGTTGGTGGGACATCATAGATTTCGTCCATACATGCCCTGCACACCATGAAGGATGGTTTGGACATGGGAACATCCTTGTTATCCAAATTTCACAGTCATCCTCGTTATCCAAATTTCACAGTCGATGGTTGTGTCGATCAAATATCTTCTTTAGCTATTTGTGTTAGATTTCCCTTGCTACTCCTCTATCATTGTGGCCATTGTTGTTATGGATACTATGTCATCCTTGGCTATAGATTGCATCGTGGGGATGTCGAGTATGATCTCCCCTTGGCATTGACACCTAACACCATTTAACATAAAATAGATGAGAATCACTCCAAATAAACTATTAAGACTAATCATCTAAATGCGCGAATAACTGGGGCATCAATTAATTGAAATATCATGCAAACTTCTCTGCATTTGGTTCTTGGTTCATTTTCTCATGATTGAAGCGTTGCATTCTTGGGGGTGCCGAAAAGGTACCAGATATTAATATTTAAAAAATAAGGCAACAGGTTAGGAATTTCTTAAATTCTATAACTATAAAGTCGTAGATCTCATAAATACCTTTCCAACAGTATAAAGAACGCACAAAACGAACAGTCGAGTTATAGCCGATTTATGAAAAATCGTTTTTTAGATTTCGAAGGAGTTGATGGGAACTCCTCCATTTGCATTAGAAAAATTGATGGAAACTCCTCCATTTTGCATTGAAGGATTTGAAAGGAACTCCTTATATTTGCATCGAAGGAGTTTGAATGAACTCCTCTGATTTGCATTGGAGGAGTTGATAGGAACTCCTTCGATTTACATCGGAGGAGTTTGATTGAACTCCTTCAATAATCGAAGGAGTTTGAATGAACTGGAGGTCGAGTTATGAATCTCGTCAGTGTAAGCTAGGGCTAAGTTATAAACTTCGTCAAATGATCGTGTTGGTGCACATTCTTTTATGCTCTCAAGGCGAGTGATCATTGCAATATCTAAGCCTAGACTTTGTCTTTGTATTATCATCATGGGTGTGCTGGATTAAGTCAAATCGTTGGGCAGTGGTTTCATAAAAGCTGTAACAGTGTTTGGTTCAATAGTGACATTTGTTATGAGAACACCATGCTCGATTAAAATTGTCCTCCATTACTATCCTCATTTTTTTATTAACATGGGCTCTTTCTTTCAAGGTCTCTCGGAATATTAGATTGGAAATATCCGCTTAGAGAACATGGCCTAATTTTTGCGGTACTAGACTACACGATTCGAACCAAGTAAACCATTTTGCCAATAATAAATATTGAAGGCGAGTATCAATTGCAATGAGCAACCCTCCTAAATTCGATGATTATGCTATTGTGCAGGGTTGTTGCTTGTGCAAGTGTCTCATATGCATCGGCAGCGTTTCTTTCATTAGGGTTGGAGCTTTTCCCACGAACTGTTCCAATGATATCATTCGACCTGTCGGCCCAGTTCTGGAAAGTTATGACAACGCTGGTAGGATTCTTCCAGGCGAACCACCCAACCACTTCCTCTGCTGCATTGGAGAAATGTCTGGGCGATTCGATGGAGAAACATGGCCTGAGCTTTTCCAACCGCGCTCGCTGGTTGATTTCGGAGCCATTAACCTCGGCGCTGTTGCCATTAACCTCGCCGATTTCATTTGGAGCAATTTCAATTAAATTCACCGATCACTTTCGGGGCCACTCCATTCAACTCCGTCGATCTCGTTCGGGGACGTTCTGATTAACTTCGCCGACGCGTTTCAGAGGTCTTCGTTGCATATCCTCCGATGAGTTTGGGATAGTTCCTTCTATGTCCGCAAACCTTCGATGGAGTTTCTTTCAAGGTCTCTGATGGACTTCGGCGATGTTCCCATCAAGATCTTCGATGGCATTTAATAATAATTTAATCTTCCCTTTGTTTCATTTCGTTTGATTATTCCATATTTTAAAACGGCTTTGGCTAAACGTTGTATTTTTGGGTCGGAATTAGGAGATGTAAATTTGGACAAAATAACTATTTTCTGTTGTTTAAATTGCATTTCTGAAAGCATAAATGGACTGAGTCTGCTGAAAAGCTGAAAAACCACTGAAGCACTTTGATTATACAAACTTAGCCAATCAAATCTGCAGATCCAACAATTCCTCACCAAATTTTGGATAAACTCAAATTGAAAAAGTCACGTAAAACTTTTAGATGACTGATACTCTCTTTTCCTTTGATTATTTCATATTTAAATAAAACTTAAATTTAGACAATTAAAATTTGCATTTAAAATGGTGTAAAAAGATGTTAAAATCAAACTAACATTAAAACCAATTTGCAAACCTCTTGCCTAAGACATTGGAGAAACTTTTAAAACTTCATAACTTGCTCACATGAAGTTAGATTGAGTGTAGTCTTTTGCACTATGAAGTACACAGAGAGGCTCTCTTAGCGAGCCAACTAACTATTCCATACCAACATCTTATACCACTGACAAGGATAGTGTGGGCGAGAACTTCCTGGTGATTGTTTTGGCCCTTTTGGGCATCGGATTATGATTCCATCAGTTGCGTTGGAATCGTAATGGAGAGAAACATATGACTATCTTGTTTTGAGAATGAAAATTTAACTTTTATGGATGCCAAAAAAATTGCGCTCAAAGGTGTTTTTTAATGGAAGTTCGGGTCTCGTGTTCGTTGATGCTTCACCCAAATTAAATTCCGTCAGTTCCTGCACCATCTATGATATATAGGGACTTGTTTCATCCATTAAAATTGCAGTGATGTGATAGTATCATGAAATTACAGATCTACCAAAACTGTCAATTGGCATTCAAAGTGCTTGGTATTGTTTAGGAGTTGATGTGACAAATTTTCCTTACATTTGAAAGCCAGTGCACGACCAATAGGTGATGTGGTTAACCCATATGATGCAAGGTGATGCTTTCACAACAAATATTTATTCATAACATCAAGAAACGCAAATCAAACAAGCTAGTACCATGTGCGTGAAGAAAACCACCAGGGACACTACAAACTTGAATATGACTGCAATTTGAAATGGATCAAGTGAGATAGGAAACCAATGACCAGTTGTCTAGATAGGCGTGAAGATCTTAGTCATTGGGAGTGTAAGGAGATTGACCGATGAGCGCAGCAAGAAGGATCTGGGCTGAGAGGAGGATGAAATAGGTCTTGAGATGAAAGTGGGCTATGTTGACCTGATCAACATTGGCGAGAGGAGAAGATTGTCATCGATAGGCTTGACGATGATGAGGGGCTGGCATCCTTCTGCTGGTAAATTTGTGACAGGAAAGGGAAACGTTTCAACGAGTAGCACGTCGGGGAAGAAGAGGTGAACCTTGTCGATAAGAAATTTAACGAGCGAAAGGGAAGGAGTTTTGTCGATATGTGATGCATCAACTTAAGTCAGTGAAAGGTGTGCACACAATGAAGATAATCATGTGAACATCACCAGTTGTCTAGGGTTTGCAAGCACCCTCTTGTGTGCTAGGTCTTTATGGTGGTGGAGGTCTTTCTCTTGAAGAATATAGCAAAGGATTGGTTGGGTTTTCTTCCCTTGTTGAGAAGGGTTTCCCATGATACTTCTTGTGTATTTGTGCATGGTATTTCTTCTTGTGATCTTGGTTGTTGCAACAAATTGTTTATAGTTTAAGTAAAATTCTAAAATGGAATGAACTTCATGCTTAAGCCTAGCTTACTAAAAAATCAACATGGTATCAAAGCTTAGGTCTTGAAGAACCCATTGCACAAACATTAAAGAAGTCATCCTCGCTTTTCTGCAAATCCGTACGACCCTCTAGGGTTTCTGCAAAATCTGTACGACTCTCTCTTGTTTGTCCATTTTAGAACTTCACACTTGGACGTTGGGGCTAAAATTTGGATAGGAGGGTACGGTCTCCTTCAGCGCACCTCTAGAAGCCCTTAAAGTGAAATTCTAAGAATTTTTTATTTTTGGCCCTAGGGTTTCTAAGGTACCACGAATTTCTACAGATTTCTGCTTTTAGGGTTTCTGCAGCTCTTTGAAGAATCCTTCAAGATTACTTGTGTTCTTCTAACTTTTAAGGATTATTGTTGGAAGTCATAAGCCCAACAAAACCTAAGGTTGGTAGCCTATCCTAGCCATTAGATTTTCTAGCCCAGTTGACAAGGGTTTGTGAAGAATCTAAAAATATAATGAACAAAACTATGATGGAAGATAAGCTTGATGGATCAAGCAACTTCAAGTTCCTAGAAGAGAAGACTTCAGAGGAAGACTTATTGTGGGTGATACAAAAAGGTTTACCAGAGATAGCTATCAATGAATGGAAGGAATAAGACGTCAAGACTAGGAAGTCAATCATCTACTCAAGCCCTTACATTGAAGGGCCAGCTTCAAAATAACAAGATGACAAAAGGTGACATCGTGACTACCTTCCTCATAAATATCTTAGAGGACATAGATCATCCAGGTGCCATTGGAAAAATCATATCAGCTGCAAGATACCGAATATATAAAATATGCAGAACAGAAATATAATGCTAGAAATGGCAGAATAACAGTAAAATATCCAGCATAATCTTCACAATAACACAAAAATGATATAAGAATAGCAATAGAAATAACACTTTGATTCAGAAAGCAATGTTCACAGGCCTCTTCGAGGGGGAAAGCTCCAATCGAGTAGTGCTCTATTACAATAATCTTCAAGCTAGGGTTTTCATACCCTCAACCCTTATTTATACTAAATATGTCTATTAAGAGAAACATCTAGAGGAAGATCCTTCTAGAAGAGGAAGCTTCTATTAGGTCTTCTTACATCCGCCTTATTCTATTTTATTGAAAGGCCTTATTAATATTGACCTTTATTACATCCGAATACATTGATCTACCTATGTGTGGGTTAGGACCTTAACATGTCTGCCCCCTTAAAAACAGCCTTGTCCTCAAGGCTTGAGATGTGGAAACTGCTGCAGAATGGTAGCTGGTTCCCAAGTGGCATCTGCTGGAGTCATATATTTCCACTGTACTAGCACTTCCTTGATGGTTCTCTGACATAGGCGACGCTCACGCTGGTCCAAAACTGCTTCTCGCTGTAGCCAAATGGATCCTTCTTCAGCTAACTTTGGAAGGTTGGTTTGAATTTGGCACCTAGTTCCAATCACCTTCTTCAAGCATGAAACATGAAAAACAGAATGTAGCTTCGACTGACTGGGCAGAGCTAACTGATATGCGACTTGCCCCACACACTTGAGAACTATGTAAGGGCCATAAAATTTGGGTGCTAGCTTTTGACAATGCTCGGCCTTGAGGGAAGTTTTCTTATATTGTTGCAATATCAGAAACACCTAATCCCCTTCTGCAAATTGACGTTCAGAGCGACCTTGATCTGCTTGCTACTTCATTCTATTCTGTGCCATGACCAAGTTCTCTTTAAGGGTATGAAGGATATCCTCTCGGACTGTA
>SNQJ01S0076056.1:21642-36729 GCA_010110895.2 Picea sitchensis | reverse complement strand
AACACAAGGGCTAAACACAAGGTCGTGTGCAGAAAGGTAGCGGAGATAACCCCTCCAAAGCCGGACCAATCGTAGTGGAGAACACATATAGAGGGATTGTCTTGGGATTTCATCGATTGAATTTTCCACAGAGCTTCATGGGTATCTAATACATTCGAGGTCCTCATTTGTCTTCCAGACCACTTGATTTTGATACCCTTGACAAGTTTCGGGCTTGATACCCTGCTCATTGTGGTCTACTTGACTGTCGACTGTGCCCGCCTAGTGACTGTTCGCGCGCTGACAACCTAGTTGCCTATCTTTCTAGGGAATTACATAGGTGATTGCAGGGGTATACCACGGTACCTAGGGAAGACGTCGAGCCAATCTTTGTAGAGTATACCCAGAGGGTGCTTCCATTTTCGAGTTGCACTTGCAGCAGTAAGTTTCTCTAGTGTTGGCTGGCGTAACTGTTCTTCCAACTAGTTAGTCGTTTGCTTGAGTTTCCTTTAGGAACTTTTAGTGTGTGCTATGTGCTCCTTAGTTTTCCATAGTGAGTCAGTCAGTCAGTGGATTTGGGTCTCTGACCTAGGTTGGTAGACCGCCCACTCCACCGATTGAGAGGACTTTTCAGTATTTCGCTTAGAAACGTGGAGCCGCCTCTTTATAAGCATTGTTTTGATAACACTGGTTCTTCAGAGTCACTGTGTGAGACTTTTATGGACTTTAGAGATCCCACAAAGGGAGAACCTATGCATAAGATATTCATGGCTAAATTTCCCGATGATACCAACCAAGGAACCCCTTCGCAAGGGGATTCTTTTCCTTTTCCTTTCTTTGGAAACGTTGGTGTCCCTTTGATGGCCACTTTGTACATTCCTGGGTTGAATGTGGGATTACTGGTTTGGTTGGGTACCATTCCAAATGTCCCAAATGCTCTTAATGCTTCTCAGTTAAGCACTTTATGTCATGGGCACCCTGTTGATGTTTCTTCATCAACAAAGTCTCATCCTCCTCCTTCTCCCACCTCTGGTGAAAGTACAGTTACTAGTAACCGGAAGTCTAAACGAAATAGAAAGAAGAAGAATAGGAAGAAGAAATCACTAACCTCTGCGAGTCATGTTGGAGATAGGTCGACAACCTCTGCAAGTCACCTTGAAGACCAACACTCAACCTATGTAAGTTATGCTGGGGGCACACACCCACCCTCTGCAATTCATGCTGGGGGGAAAATTCTAGTCACTGCTAGTCATATTGGTAATAGGTCTATAGCCTCTACAGGTCATGTTATCGACCAATCACTAACCTCTGCAAGTCATGTTGGATATGTGCAACCAACCACTGCTAGTCATGTTGGGGGCATTAATTCTATTGAGAAACCTAGACGGATAAGACGTAAGCCTAAGTTCCCTTGTAAGCTTTGCAAGGGAGATCACATTACTCATTTGTGCCCTGGCATTCCAGAGGTACAAATATTGTGGTCCCTGTCTGCCAACTCTTATGATTCTGAGTCTTTTGAGGTTTCCTCGCAGTCTATTCAACCATTGGTTGAGAACGTGGTCATGTTGATGCAGTCATCCACTGATCCCACTCCTCATTTGGGGGGTGAGGTGCCTTTAGACCATGTAGTCTCGTAGCCTATTCAGCCATGGCTTGCGAAAGTGGTCATGCCGATGCAGTCATGGGCTGATCCCACTCCTATTTTGGGGGGTGAGGTGCCTTTAGACCTTGTAGTCTCTCATCCTATTCAACCATTGGTTGAGAAAGTGATCATGTCGATGCATTCATCAGCTGATCCCACTCCTCTTTTGAGGGGCGAGGTGCCTTTAGACCATGTAGTCTCTCAGCCTATGAAACCATTGGTTGAGAAAGTGGTCACACTGATGCAGTCATTAGCTGATCCCACTCCTCCTTTGAGGGGTGAGGTGCCTTTAGACTATGTAGTCTCTTATCCTATGCAACCATTGGTTGAGAAAGTGGTCACGCCGATGCAGTCATCGGCTGATCCCGCTCCTCTTTTGAGGGGTGAGGTGCCTTTAGACCGTGTAGTCTCTCAGCCTATGTAGCCATTGGTTGATAAAGTGGTCATGTCGATGTAGTCTTCGGCTGATCCCACTCCTCTCTTGGGGAGTGAAGTGTCTATCGACTATGCTTTTAGTGTTTCCATTTCAGTACTTTCAGAACAAGGGGTCATTCTGCTCATTCCGAGTACACCCCCTCCAAGCCCTAGGATGGTTTCCTTTGATTGGAGTGATATTTTTGAGCCTCGTCTTCCTTATTATGATCCTTTTCAAATAAGGCTTCAATTTAATTCATCAAACATTTATCGATGTATTGTGGATGAAGGAGCTTCCGCAAGTATTTTATCCTCCTTGGTTTGGAAAGTCTTGGGATCTCCCGAGCTTGTGTCTTCTTCGCATGAGTTGTTGGATTTTGACAGACGTCCTAGTGAATATTTGGGGGTTCTTCCTCAATTACCTATATCTTTAGGTTGGAAGATTATCCTTGTTGATGTTATAGTGGTGCAAGGCTCGTTAGATTTCAATATGCTTCTCGGGTGTGATTATGTAAATGTTATGAATGTTGTGGTGTCTACTCTCTTCTGGGTGATGCATTTCCCTCACAATGGAAGCATTGTCACTATTGACCAGATGAAATCTGATAATAAGCATCCTAATTCAACATTATTTCAGACTACCCCTTTATATGTTCCTAGCGTTCATGTAGACTCTACCCCGCCATGGGTTAATTATGTGGCATCTTATCCTCAATGTTCAATTGCTTCTGAGAAGGAACTTGTGAAACCATGTTGGCCTTCCCGAGACTTAGTCTCAGCAATTGATCCATTGGTTTATCCAATGGGGGCATGGGAGCCCTTGTTTCCCCTTCTTGGTCCAAGTAGGCTTGAGTATCCTCCCAAGTCTGATCTCGTTGTTTGTAGATCCTCAAGCCCTCGTGCTTGTGATTCTTCATTGATAGACTCTGCTAGTCTTGGCTAGAACCTCCATTATCATATGGAGTATGGTCAGTTTACTTCACCCTTTGGGACTGTCGACCCTCGTTTGCGTGATTTCTCAGATTTTGAATTGCCTTCAGATGAGGCTATCCTTGAAGCTATGACTATGGTTTCTATACCGAGGGAGGACTTACACCGTGGTTTGTGTTTTCTTCCCTTTTGGGAGACTTTCCAAGTTGACAGTAGAAGAGAATCTTGGTCTAATCCTAGCAGCAGGCTCTACATGAACCAGTTTCATACATGAGTTGTATCCCCAACGGGTCTTCTTTTAAGCCCTTTTCATACCCTCTAAACATGAAAATATTGTCGAGCGATCTTGTGGCCTTTCACGCTCATTAAACTAAAATTTGAAGTCACATCTATCCGGCGGTAGTTTACCCCTTTTTCGGTCCGGACGGTGAACTATACGAACAAAGGTATACTCTAGAGGCTTCAGATCTCTAGAAGAGTATTCTTAGGTATAATTTTAACCCTTTTTCAGGCCCGAGGGACTAAATTTACGAAAAAGAAACCCCCATGGAGTCCATAGTTAATCTCTTTTCAAACACCCTAAAATTGAAAAGATCGTCGAGTGACCTTATTATTTCACACTCGTTAAAATGGTCTAGAAGAACATTCCTGACGGAGTCCATAGTTAATCTTTTTTCAAACTCCTTAAAAATGAAAAAATCGTCGAGTGATCTTGTCTTTATCACACTCATTAAAATGGTTTTGAATAGATGTCTTTTCGGTGCTAGTTTACCTCTTTTTCGAATCAACTAGACTACCTTCGAAAAAGGTACCCCATTGGAGTCTCCTTTTACGTTTTTCAGACTCTCTAAATATGAAAAACCACCAAGCTTACCTTCTATGGACTTGTTAAACTTACATCGAAGGATGTTACCATTGTGTGTTTTGTTAACCGTGTTTTCATACCTGCGTCTTTGGTCTAATGCTGGCTCCATGTTGCTCTCAACTGAACCATCTAAAGCATGCCTTATACACAAGCCCTATAACACTTTGCATCTGCATCTTGACACCTTTGGCCCCAAGATGGATTTTTCCTGAGTGTCCTTACTTTAAACATCAGTCTTGTCCTTGCACCTCGAACTCGTATGTTTGCGACACTCATCCCTCCTTTGTAACGTAACATTCTTTTATTCTTTTTCTAAAATTATTGAAAAAGACAAAAAAATCAAATATACCCCAAAAAGAGGAAGGGAAAAGTATTTTCTTTTTATTTGGCAGCACAATGAGTCGCCCTTGGACAAAGCACATCCTTTCGTTTGTTCATCAAGCTCTAGGAGTTAATATGACCTTAGGAAGTTGTTCTCTCTACATAGAGTTGTGTCCTCCTCCGTTTGGTTATTCTTCCAAACATATGGAGAGTTTGCGTTGCCTCTTGCATTGTGAACTTATGTCAAATGCCATGTTGCTTGAGTCTCATCATTTGTCATGTTATTGCCCAAGGGAAGTTTTTCTAACTTGAGTTGGCCCCTCTGCAGTTTGTCTCTTTCCCTCATGCCCGACCATCCTCAAAGTCCAATCAAGTCTTTGTTCGAAATCAATGAAGCCTTCTGTCTAATCATCAAGATTCTCTAGTCCATGACCGACGAGCTTTCGAAGACCTCTGGGTAGTGAAGTCGTACACTCATATTACACTCCTACCCGAGTTTTGAATATTTTGAAGTTGTTGCTCGAGCTCTGTAGACCTTATCTCCAGCCATTAGGCCTTATCAACTTCTAGAAGATGGATACTATACATGTATATCTTTTTGATTTAGAGATGTAGCTCAACTGTGTATTGCTCGTGGCTACACTTTATATAGTTATATGACATGGATATACAGTGTATTTGATTGGTAGCCATGATTTTATTTCATCCCGAGCATGGGTATGCCCGCCTCGGTGAGACAATTGTTATTTTGCTGATGGCACCCCCCGATTCCTGTTCCTTGGGCTCACTTGTTTGGTATGTTGGTGAAGATTGATAATGTATTTCGGCCATCAGATGCTCTTCTGACCTCACACATTATGGGGCATCTATTATAACCCTAATTTTCACCAGACATGCTTACCTAGCATCAGGCCATCTCAGATTCCTTCTTTACCAAAACACTACTGAACAACTTTCTTAATGATACCTTTTTTAAAGGCCCACACACCCTGCTCCACTACAGCCCGCGTGTATCTATAGTGTCCATGCTAGCTGACCCACTACAACCCACGTGGACCTATAGAAGCACGAAAAAAGGAAATTTGCTAATGGAACACACAACTTTGGGTAAGTTAACTAAACCTTTCAACCATGCATGGCCAGTCATTCAACCAAATACCTAGCTCCTTCTAGCCTATAAAAGAAGGGGTAAGGGTCCCATTTGAAAGGAGGAAAATCATAGTAAAGAAACCATACCCGATTGAGAATTCCCTTTGTCCCAACCTTTATCCATCCTTGTGCAAAGAGAAGTATAGAGAAAAGCAGTTGGAAGACAGTGGAAGAAGAGACCAGGACCAGGATCGAGGAGCAGTAGCCGACTTTATCATTGTGAAGTTAATAAAAGAATCGCTTTTCCCGTCCCGCCATATGAGATTGTCATTATTTGAATATTGATTGTATGATTGATTAAATCTATAACCCATTAGTTCATAGATCAAATGCATGTGGAGTTGTTTGTTTGTCTTTTGTGAATGCAGGTCAGCGTTGGGAGGAGAGTTGCAGTCAAAGAACGACCAAGCATGAAAAGGGATCGACATCAAACACAAAAAATAAGGTATGTCAAATTAATCTCTTGAGCCTTGTATTTACATATGAGTGATGGGGGTTTAGGCATGGGATGATGGTAAGAAGAAATAATCTTTAGTTCATTTCTTCATGCATGATAAAAACCCTTAGTGCTAGTCTGTAGGAGGGATTTCCCACCCACAACAGTACAGGTCGGCCCCACCTTAATGTGAAAGTTAATTAATGTAAAAGATAATTAATATGGTAATTATTAATTATATTGTGATTTATTGAGGTTAGCCCTGTTGGGCCAATAGACACTTATGTTGACAGGTTCAGTCTAATATAAATAAAGTTAAATTCCCCATTGAGGAATCATAACAAAAGTGTGAGTTTGGAAATTTCAGCAAACACTTGTTCTTGGGAAAAGTGTGCACCTCTCTTGGACACTAGTATTCTAGGGTTTGTAAGAATCCTCTTCTGTGCTAGGTATTTATGGTGGTGGAGGTATTTATCTTGAAGAATATAGCAAAGGATTGGTTGTGTTTTCTTCCCTTGTTGAGAGGGTTTCCCAGGATACTTCTTGTGTACTTGTGCATGGTGTTTCTTTTTGTGATCTTGGTTGCTGCAACAAATCATTTATGGTTTAAGTAAAATGCTAAAATGGAATGAAATTCATTCTTAATCCTATATTATTTAAAAATCAACAGGAAGAAGTAGATCTGAATTAGTAATAATATTGTCATCCTCGGAATGTCCTTTGTTCACAACTTCATATCAACCAAACAATTTCCCTCTGGCTAACATATATACCTGAAGGATACTTCATTTACTCACTTATTTCATAGATGAAGGGAAACCATGAATAAATGAGGGATATGAATGGCCAAAAGTAGCAACATCAAATGATGAGTTGAAACTTCCCCTCTAGAAGGTATATTCTCTAATCCTGGTGGAAAATAGGCTATAAAAATATTTTATTTAGTGTGTTATATTATTGTTTTCAATACCCTAGTGACTAGATAGTTTTGAGGTGGCCACATGGTAAAATTCAAAAGGTAAGCTTCACTACTGACCTCAGGTAATCCTCCTCATGGGATCAACAATAAATGAGGTCGATTCACTTTTTTGTAATGATTTTTCCAAAATTAACTTAGGGTCAAGCTTTAGAATGATCATATATCTATAAAAATATCATAGTCGACCACAATATTTGGATATTCCAAATCTCATTTATGACCCTATTTAGTAATGCAAGAGCATCACAATCATCCTAGAGGTGACATGGCAAAGGAGGCTATGGTATGTGATAGAGCGGTTACAACAATAATTAAGTGTCATAGGAAATAAATAGAAACATAATATGACATACTATGGGAAGTAACATCAATGTTGTAGATTAAGTGAATGTTGCATAGAGTGGAAGTGTAGCAGATGGGGCACTACTACAGGGGGGATCCATAGACATTTTAATTTGATTGATAGTTCATTGTAAAGGAAAAATTCATGGAAGGAGAACACAAAATGTTACAAAAGGAAAATATGCATGGATGAAGAATGTGTTATTGGGGAAAGCCAGAAGGTCACATGTAGGGGAAGATTCATCGAGGGAAGGAAAACTCTAAAGTTGGAAGGTGAAAGGGAATGAGGAGTCCGATAGGAAACTGAAGTGAATAGTTTATGAAGGAATAAAACACGACATAGAATAACATGCAGGGAGCTTGCAGAGGCAGCAAGAGAACATGTTGCGTGAGACAGTGAGAGAGAGAAGTGGATGAGGTTTCCATGGGCTTCGGCCTGGAAATCCAACTGAGATTGTAAACTCATATCTGACTATGGAGTAGATGTATTGTATTCTGTAAGAAATGAATAAAAGATAGGTTTTTGCATAATTACCCTTGTGTGTGTGTGTGGATGAAATATTGTATGATGTTATGTTGTTGTGTTATTGACATGAAAGGATGCAAGTTAAATTCCATTGTTGAATGAATAAATCCTAGTGGTGAATAGTATATTGTGTTACTATGTTACATGTGAGCACAGGTATGTGGAAATTCATGCATGGAATTGTGATCATCTGTAGGTGTATGCAGTTCTAGGAGAGGTTGTTCGGAGGATTGATGATCCCTTTTATATCCTTGAATTTATGAAATAACCCTCGTCATATAGTTTAATAAGTACCGTGTGGTGGTGAGAGCTCAGTGGAAGGAAATTGTGAGAATTTTTTGGTATGTGTTATATTCTTTGCATGACTAGAACTACAAAAACAAAATTCCTCGATTTTTGTGTCCATTTTTGGGTGGTCCTCAATTTTCATGTCCATTTTGGGAGATTTTTTAGCACATGGTTTTTCGTCGATGATTTTCTATTTCTGGTTAAGGAATTAGGGTTGTTGACTAATCTAGGTCATTGGATTAGGGTTTTGGATGTCGTTGGATCTTATATGTATATTGTATTTTAAACAATGTATGAGATGAATGAATATAGAATATGTTGATTTTCCTGGTTTGGGTTTCCAGGGGAAAAATCTTTATGTAATGTGTGTATTTTCCATTGTATATTTTATGTTCTTTTATTGAAAATATGTTTGCAATAAAATATTGTACAAGGTTAAAATCTACATTTGGTATCAGAGAAATTATTGGCTTTAGGGGGGTGCCTTTGTGATCAGGGGTTTAACTCAAGACTATTATAAGCCTTGTTACAGTGGGAGATATGTTGTATTGATTATTCAAGTGAAGAGAAATGGCGATCAGTTCGAAAATAGAGATCGAGAAATTTAATGGGAAGTGTTTTGAGCTATGGAAGCTCAAGATGGAAGATTCATTGGTAGACAAATATCAGTGGGTCGCGGTGGATCTAGGTACTACACCTATAGGAAAGTTAGCAGACAACTGGAACAATTTGGACCAGAAGGCAAAGAGCACAATCCGATTGTATCTCTCAGATTCAGTATTACTTAATGTGTCAGGGGAAGCTACAACCAAGGAGTTATGGGATAAGTTGGGGAACTTGTATCAGTCTATGTCCCTGGTAAATAAATTTTTCCCATGGAAAATGTTGTATAACCTGAGGATGAGAGATGGAGACTCAGTGACAGAGCATCTGAATGCCTTCAATATTGTGGTAAATTAGTTTTTATATGTTGAGATTAAAATTCCAGATGAAGATAAGTGTATCAGTTTACTATTCTCTTTACCAAACTCATGGGATAGTCTAGTTGTGGCCATAAGTAGCAATACAACTACCTTAACTTTCCATGATATGGTCTCATCCTTGTTTTTGGAGGAGATGAGACGAAAGAACATGGAAGGAGATAGCACATATGCATTATTTGCAAGAGGATGCTCCTAGGAAAGAAATATATCCAAGTCCTCAAGTGGGAGATCTAAGTCTAAGGGTAGATCTAAATCTCTTGGAAATTTTGTAAAGATATGATGGACATGTGGAAAAGAAGGGCACTACAAGAAGCAATGTTGATCCAAAAGCATTGAGAAAGTGAAGGGATTTGAAGAGACTCCCTCTACAGAAGAAAATACCTCCAAGGAAGAAGTAGGGGATGTGTACTTGGATTCTTCAAGAACACATGCAGATCATGAGGCATGGTTGGTTGACTCAGGTGAATCTTCTCATATGACTCCCCATATGGAGTGGTTCTATGAATATGAAAGGTATGATGGAGGTAATGTTTTCCTAGGTGATGACTTGAAAACCAAAATCATAGGACAAGGAAAATTCAATTTGAGGCTCATAGATGGAAGGATTAGAACACTACCTGGTGTTCTGCACATCCCAGGATTGGCCATAAATTTTATTTATATAAGAAAAATGGACGATGCAAGGATAAAAACAATATTTGAAAAAGAAACCCGCAGGATGGTTCGAGGAGAAATTGTGTTGCTAAAGGGACTTCAGATTGGAACTTTGTATAAGCTGCAAGGAATCACTATTAGTGATGGGTGTAATAGTTCCATTGTTTTTGATATTGGATAAGAAGAAGAAAAAACTCCTACAGCCTCTGGAGAAAAGGTTATGTTGTGGCATCAAAGACTAGGGAATATCAGAGAGAAGGGTATTTGACTACTACATGGTAAAGGCATGGTTGAAGGTATGTCTAACTTCTCTCTAGATTTTTATATTTGTGAACATTGTGTATATAGGAAGCATAATCAGGTAATATTTCCCTCTGGTGAAACGAGGGTAAAAGGAATTTTACAGCTAGTGCACAATGATGTGTTTGGACTTGTGTCGGTTCCATCATTGGGAAAATCTATGTACTATGTCTCATTTATAGATGAATTGTCAAGGAATACTTGGATATATTTCCTTGAAGTCTTTGACAGGTTTAAAGTGTTTAAATCTCTTGTTGAGAATCAAATAGAGAAAATAATTAAGGTGTTGAGGACAGATAATGGTGGAGAGTTTTGTGGGAATGAATTTGAAGAAGTATGTAAGAAGTGTGGTATAGAAAGGAAGAATACTACTCCATATACACCTCAGCAGAATGGAGTTGCAGAAAGGATGAACATGACGATGATGGAAAAAGAAAGGTGCATGTTCAGTGGTGTTGGGTTAGGGCGATAATTCTGGGCAGAGGCAGTGGGTACTGCATGTTACCTGGTCAACAAATCACCCTCATCATAACTGGATGACAAGACTCCACAAGAGGTATGGAATGGTAACAAACCTTCTCTCATACATCTTAAGTTATTTGGTTGTGATGCTTATGTTCATGTTCCAAAGGAAAACATGAGTAAGCTATATAAGAAGGTTGGAAAGTGTCTCTTTATTGGGTGTAAAGATGGTCTCAAAGGTTATAAGATTGGAAACCCAGAAAATAAGAAGGTTGTATATAGCCGAGATATGGTATTTAGAGAAATGAAGAATGTTATCAAATAGGAAGTCCTACCAAGTAAGGAATAATCAAAGAAAATAGAGTTTGAGCCAAAGGATGATGAATCAAACTCTACATAAGAAAAGGAATCAAAAGAAGAATATCATCATACTCAAATATTGAGGAGATCAGTGCTGGAAAAAAGGATATTGGAAAGGTATACTCCATATTATTTCCATTCAAATTTTTCTTTGTCTATTACTGGTGATGATCCTAGAACTGTTAGGGAGGAAGTAGATTCATAGGATGGAAACCACTAGGAAAATGCTATGGTTGAAGAAATGACAACCTTGGATAAGAATGAGGTTCGGAATATAGTAGATTTTTAGACTGGAAGAAATCCCATTGGAAGCAAATGGGTATTTAAAAACAAGCTGAATGCAAAAGGAAAAGTGGAGAAATAAAAAGCTCGATTAGTAGAAAAGGGTTATTCCCATGTTGAGGGAATTGGTTTTGGTGAGATTTTTTCTCTTGTTGCCAAGTTAACTTCTATTATATGTATGTTATCTGTTGCTACCGCATTTGATTTTTAAGTAGAACAAATGGATGTGAAGACAACATTCCTACATGGGGATCTAGAAGAAGAAATATATATGAAGCAACCAAAAGGATTTGTTGTGAAGGGAAAGAAGCAGCTGGTATGCAAGCTAAAAAAGTCCCTATATGGTTTAAAACAATGACCAAGGATGTGGTATAAAAAATTTGATACTTATATGCTGGGACTTGGCTTCACAAGAAGCAAAGACGATCACTGTGTGTAATTTAAATTAACTGGTGATCAATTGATTTATTTTGTCTTGTATGTGGATGATATGTTGTTGATATGAAACAACAAGGAGATTATCCAGGATGTGAAAACTCAGTTGTCCTCTAAATTTGACATGAGGGATCTTGGTGTTGTAAATTTCATTTTGGTAATGGAAATTAAAAGAGATAAAAAAAACAAGAAACTTTTGTTAAATCAGAGAAAATATGTGGAGACAATATTGTAGAGGTTTAATATGCAAGAATATAAACCGGACAGGGTCCATATTCATGTATGTGTAAAGTTATCTATGGATCATTGTACCAAGACACAAGAAGAGGAGGAGGAAATGTCTCGTGTTCCATATGCGAGTGTGGTTGGTAGTTTGATGTATGCAATGTTTTGTACTAGACCAGACTTTTCACATGAAGTGGGATTTTTGAGAAAGTATATGTCAAAACCAGGGAAGGAGCATTGGACAATAGTAAAGATATTTTCAGGTATTTGCGTGGCACTATTACTTATGGATTATGCTACCAAGGAAGACCAGTTTTGGATAGAGTGTTGGAAATACATGGCTTTGTGTATGCAGACTGGGATGGATATATGGATCGTATAATATTTACAAGTGGGTATGTGTTTAACCTGTTTGGAGGAGAAATCAGTTGGATGATCAAAAGACAGTCTATAGTGGCACTTTCAACTACATAATTTGAATATATGGCAGCGACTCATGTAAGAAAGGAAGTAATTGACAGTCTGTACTGGCACTTTCAACTACAGAATTTGAATACATGGCAGACACTCATGTAAGAAAGTAAGTAGTATGGTTACAAAGATTGTGTTTAGGTAATGGGTTTGTACAATAATATGTAAGGATAGAGTGTGATAGTCAAAGTGAATTTTTTCTGGCGAAGAACCCAACTTATCATTCAAAGACACATCATATTAATGTTCAATATCACTTTGTGAGGGACATGGTTGAAGAAAATAAGGTGTTTCTCATGAAGGTGGATACTTTGAAGAATGTTGGATATTAATTAACAAAATTTGCCAGCACTGAGAATTTATATTGGTGTAGAGGATCTATGGGAATTGTTGCCCTAGATTGTTGACTATGTAACCCTATAACCCCTTGTATGCAAAGAAAACAACAAGTGGGAGAATGTTGGGTATGTGTTATATTCTTTGCAAAACTGGAATTAGTGTCTATGTTACGCTAGGGGCATAGGGGGGTAAGAGGGGGGGATCTAGGACCCCCCTTGGGGGGTTGTAGCCCCCTGCACAGGTTTTCGGGGGCAGTGCCCCCGAAATTTTTTTTCCTCATTTTTCGCATCCATTTTTGGGTGGTCCTCAATTTTAGTGTCCATTTTTGGGTAGTTTTGCGACACATGGTTTTCCTCTGATGGTTTTCTTTTTTTGATTAAGGAATTACGTTTGTTTAATAATCCAGGTCATTGGATTAGGGTTTTGGATGCTGGTAGCTCCTACATGTATATTGTATTGTAAACAATGTATGAGATGAATGAATATAGAATATGTTGGTTTTCACGGTTTGGGTTTCCAGGGGAAAAATATCTGTGTAATGTGTGTATTTTACATTGTATCTTTTTTGTTCTTTTATTGAAAATATGTTTGCAATAAAATATTGCACAAGGTTAAAATATACAAGAATGAGGGCAATTATCGGAATAAATATGAGCATAGAGATGTATGATCATGGAAGAATGTGTATATCCCATAGACCTAACATGTTTGCATACAAAGATGTGTTCCATAATTGATAAGTTAACCATTGATTCATGATTGTGTGGCACAATCAAAGAGTGATGCTATGTTGGCGGTAGCACAAAGGATTTTGAGTATAATTTGTGGTAGAATGCATTATGTTGATGTGGGTTTTGTTTTACAGTAGAGGTGCGTTACAAAAAAGACATGCTGTAATAGAGGCATGTCACAACAGAAGATGAGTTGCAAGAAGAGGAATGACTCATTTTGTAGTAGAAGACATGTTGCAACAAAGGTGTGTTGTAGCATAGGTGTGTTACAACATAGACATGTTGCAACAGAAGGCATGTTGCAGCAAGAGGTGTGTCACATTAGGAGGTGTGTTAAAAAATAGAGGTGTTGCAACATAAGTGTGTCACAATAGAAGATGTGTTGCAGAAAGAGATGTGTTGCAACATAAGTGTGTCATGGAAGAATATTTGTTGCAAAAAGAGGCATGTTGCAACAAAGATGTTTTATAGTAGAGATGTTCTGCAATAGAAGATGTGTTGTAGCAGAAGACGAGTTGTTGCAAGTGAATGTGCCATTTTCTGTTTAATACAGTTTGGTTTTTTTAGGATCATCTATTTACTGGTTCTATATGGAAATCAACATGGATATATCAGAGAAGATGCACAATCCTAAAGTTGGAGAATGATCGAATTGAAAACTAAGGGTAATGTAGAAATGAGGAATAAGAATTATGGAAATTGTTGTCCCAATTACGCACAACTTAAAAAATGTTTTTTTTCATATGTAATATGATGGTAGGGGGTGGAGGCCCTCTGCATCAAGTGGCATCAGAGCATGGTTCAACTCTAGTATGGAAGAAACTACAAAGGTATCAAGTTAGCTTCAACTATGGGATGAAAGAATTGCAAGGATGTGAGAGTTAGTTACACTCATGAGGATTGGTTTTTTTCTAGTGTTCTTATGTAACCATGATAGCAAGAAGACATGGGAGAACATTGGTTAATATTATGTTTGATAAAGAAATAATGGTGGGAGGCAGTGCTATAGAAGAGGCATGTTGATGCAGGAGCATCACCCTCATCATTCAATGAGGCACAGTGGAGGAAAACTCAACACCCAATGCAACGCATTCATAACTAGTTTGGATTCCAAGGAGGGCATGCCACCTTAAATTTTAAAACCTTTTCAATTAAAGGCCCTTTAATATTTTGAGGCAAGAGTCATTGTATGTGCTCCAAATTATTGTAATCGTCTTAATTACCTATAGGATTGTACATATTTCGAGCATTGACTCATAAATGAGATGTAATTATCCATTTAATGTAATAAAATTAATGGTAGGTTTATTTAATTGAGAAATGATAGCTCTATAATAGTGATCCAGGTGGATATTGGTGGCCACCCACCTATTCCAACTGGCTCCTTGTGTCTGTTTTTTGTTCATCACATTCTTTTTTACTGCTTTGTAATTGTGGGTTCTACACTTTTGGGTTTTTTGGAAGCTCCACACTTCCTCCAGGTGGATACAGGTGGCCTCTCTCCTCATCCAACTCACTTATTTTGTGTGTTTTCATGTTAGTACATCTTGTTGTACTTCCAGGGCCATTTGAGGACCCTAAAAATTGTTTTTTTGGATTGTTGATTCGCCATAGTCAAACTATAGACAGAGTCAAAGTTTGATGGTGGAATGTGTATTTCTCTTAAATACCTTTCCAATGGGCTATCACGTGCCTAAAATAGAGGTCGTATGAAAAATTTGTGACCCTTGGAAGTTGAGGTACCAAATTACACCAACTTACCCATAGGGCCCACATGACTTTTTGATGCAGGAGCATCCACACTTCATCAAGCGAGCCAGCGTGTGGAGAAAGAAGAGACAGTTGGACAAGCCAGCAAACTTCAATTTTGAATTCTACCTTGGTATTGTTGCGCCGCCATTTAAATGAAGGCATTCAAAGCCGAGCGCACTTGTATTATATTATAGATAGGAAGGCATTTAATAGTTTTAATGC
>SNQJ01S0076056.1:0-15003 GCA_010110895.2 Picea sitchensis | reverse complement strand
AGGATCGTGGAGAAGTTGCGCGAGGTTTAGTCCTTTAGCGTAGGAGGTAATACCCAACGCCCATCGGGGTTCGGCATTCGGAGTTTGGCGAGGTAAGAGTTTATACCTTGCGAAATCGCGAGTTGCGATTTCCTGAATTCATCGGGACCGTTAATCGTGACAAGAACAGGTGGCACGAATCCGGAGAATCGGGGTTTCGACATTCGGGATTTCCCAATGCAAGGAATTCGTGACAGTTGAAATCGCGATCCCGCGATTCCCAATTGCACGAGCGGAGGAGTGACGTGGCTGCGTGGGACCCGAAGGCGCTAGTGGGGGACAGGTGGCGCTATATTGGGGAATCGGCATATCGGCGTTCGGGGGTTTGAGTTTCAAGGAGTTGACATCACATACTCCTATTTCTCGATAGGGAAATCCCCGATTCATGAGAGTGTTGACTGTTGACTGTCGGGGTTCGGGGTTTGGAACTGTTTGCGCACCGTGCTCGCGTGAACCGCGAATTCCCGAATCGCGATTTCCCGAGACTCGAAGGGGAGATCATCGAAGTTATTTCTGTGGGTAACTCTAGAGGGGAGTTGGAAGAGCTTGAACTCTTCGATCCTGAGAAAGAATGAAGGTCCTGGTGTGAGCAGCTTGCTGCCGAGGGCAGGTTGCGTCACTTTTAGTGTTTCACCTTCTAGGGTTAGGTTTTTGGATGTCTAGGGTTTTGGAATTCATGAGTAATATCAAAAAGGCCTCTGGATCCTCATGGTAATACATTCTGCTCAGACGAATGCATGTAGTGGCCACATCTCTTCTCAGAGATAACTACCACCATTCGAGCAAGTGTTTCATTTCTGCAGTTTTACAACTCCAACGTATTTCATTATTTAATAGAAGATATTTTTCACTGGATATTTTTGTTATTCTTCATATCTCTGTGTTTATTGTATTTAGTTTGTTAATCAGTTTGTTCCACTCCTAAATCCGGATCAGTGGTATCAAAGTGATCTTCTCTTCATTTATTTTTCTTTGTGCATGTCCTGTTATAAAAACAGGACCGTGGAGCAATAAAATAAAACAAATACGGAAACAAAACACAAAATATACACAATAAAATAGAGACACAGATTTACGTGGTTCACCCAGTGTGGGCTACATCCACCAGATAAATTTCCAGGTCCTTCCTTTATTATTATCCAGCAAATGAAGGGATACAACCTACAACAAACCCATTGTAACTTCCTCTTGTAACTTCCTCTTCTTTCTCTCATAGTCTCCTATATTAGAATACAATATTCACCATAATGCATAGCCACAATACATTTCTCTCATAACAGAGGGTTTCCTTCTAGGGAAAAAAACCCTAACATAATTTCTATCGTTAGATCTGTGACCTTATAATGAACGGTCCAGATTTACAATCAAATTACAATATACATTTACAAGGAATGTTTTCCTTCGGGGGCTTCACCCCTGAACTCCCATCCGGGGACGCTGCCCTCGAACCCCCACCGGGGGACCACTTGCCCCTGTACCCCCTAGTCGGGGGGATATCCCCCCTAGACCCCGCAGAGGGGGTAACCCCCCTCTGCACTCCCTCGCATGGAAGAGTGTACATAATTCTGGGGTGTAAATACTTCATGGGGTATAAAAATAGCTAAAAACAAAAGACCTCTGAATCAGGAAGGTAATCAGGCTCCACAACCAACATGTCCCCGACAAGATCTGGGTACAAGAAGTTGGGACTCAAACCAATCGATTCATTACAATATCGGTCGCGTCGAGCCCGACAAAAACCCATGGGGGACAAAAATAAAGATGATGGAGCATGAGATCCTATTAAAATGTTGCTCAAGAAATCCCTCGTATGACAAAGGAATGAAATGATGGAAAACTTCGCACAAATCCTTTGACATCTGCCCACAGGAGAAGCATATTCATTAAGCATCCATGCAACCCCCTTCAAGGTATAGGTAAATTTTAATATTTCGTTATTTGAAGGACTGATAGATGCAGATGTTGTAGATAAATGGTTGAATTTTCTTGAAGGATATTTTTCGGTCCACAATTTTTCCGATAGGGAAAAGATCATTTTTTCACTCCTCAAGGTCGTTCCCCATGTTAAATATTGGTGGGATACTTACTCTAAGCAAAGGATCATGGATGAATCTACAATTTTTTGGGTGGCCCTGTTGTATCATTTTCTCCACTTGAATGAGCAAAAGAGGGACACTTGCAAGTCCAGTTGGGTCAGCTGAACAGGACAAAAGTTAGTGTATGATTCAAATGACTCAATCACATGAAATAAACAAACAACTAATCTAATAACAATTAAAGAAAAAAAACTACAATGCATAAGGAAATTAGAACCAAACTTAATCAAACAATTGACCAATATTCATGCCACCAATGGATAGATTGTATTAGTGGGGAAACACCAAGGAAAAAGGGGGACTTATGGATCCCCTTGTCCTCCAAGGGAGGGATCTTAAGTCCCCTATGTGAGATATCTTCGTACAAATGGAAAACTAGAAACGATGAAGAAATCCAAGCTTATTCCCTCAAGAGGTGAGGTGAATAACTTAATGAGATGATGCTAGTATGCTCCAAGAAGGAAAGAGATTCCTTGTAGGAGAATAGAGGCAGCATAAGAATACACTGAGATTCTTGAATTCATAGTGCAACCATGGCCTCTTTTTATAGAAAATATTTGAGGCATTATCCAACCAGTCTTTAGTGTGAACAAGGGGCCCTTTAGGGCACCCTTAGGTCTTTGACCATCCCCCCACTCAGATTCAGCTTGGATTTGAGGGTCAAATCGACTTGGGAACTAAACCAGAAGTGGGTGAAGGGATGACAAGAACCATAAATTCATCATTCATAGGTGTGTGTGGGTTTTTTCGTACACAGTCGCGCATGTGCACCTTTTTATGTTTCTAACTTGCGCACGTGCGTGCGCTTCATGTAATTCTTCTGCAAATGTTAATTTTTTAACCAGTTGTATAGTTTGTGCCTTTTGGAAATGCATTTTTGAAGTTGTAGGTGAACTAATAGGTGTTTGGAGATGTTATATTCCTGCAACCATTTGAGGATGAAATCTCATTGATAACAGATGCCCCTTGATGTATGAGGTTAGGAGAATACGTATAGTTGAAATACATCAATGTTTCTTCTACTAAGAGTACCAATGTAAGAAAGAGTGTTTATAGGAACTACAAGAGTGATCTGTTGGAAGGATAGGGGAAAATCTGGGACCTAAACCTTTCACTAGGTGTGGAAAAATAAAATATGTGTACAAACGAGGTGGCCATGCCCCATGCTCATGTCATGTAACTCAAAAAAATGTAAGACAATAACTGAAGCTTTATGTTGATGTAGATAACTGCAGCGCCCTCTGGGGAGGTTTGATAATAGTAGATGACAATTATTATGGTGAACATACTCTGAAAAGAGGCAATGACACTTGTAAGAAGTGTTGATGGTTCGTAGGCATTGATGGCCCAAAAAATTCAGAGGTCTTCGGCTAGTATAAAACAACTGCAATAGTCGCATAGTAAGTCCCACCATAACATGACATTGCTTTGAATTGAAATGTTAAGGGGGCCAATGATAGTAGGGAGCAATTATGGTTCACCCTGTGTCATCTAAGACTCCTCATTGTAAAGGTAATGAGAGTCAAGATAATGTCGCCCTTTTGGAAATTGTGTTGATGTCGACAAAAAGGGAGACGCGACTCCAAGAAGCAAAGGGCTTCATGAAATCCACTAGATAATATGAGGAACTAATGAGGAACATGGACGAAGTCAAGATGTGGTAAGAATCAATACTTCCCTTGGTTGGGAATATATGTGAAGTATGAGTGGAAACAACCGTGAAACTGGATCTAGCATCAGGGGGACGACTAGAAGTGGGTTGAAATTGTGCCAGAGGCATGACAAAGTGGACAAACTAAGAGATCGGGGGTACATAGACTGTGGGATACTCAGGGTTGATGGATGATTTCAACAAGAGTATAATGTAAAGGAATTCCCCAACCAAGGGGACAGGGGTTGCTTTGCCGAAAAAGGAAGGTCGCTAAAGGCGACAACAAAAAGCTATGTAAATGTTGGAAACAAAGACTGTGTACAATTACCAAATGAATAAAGAATAATTTGGGGTAAGTGTGCATATACAAAAATGGGTGCCCCAATGCAAGATGGATTGGTCGGTGAGGGCACAAGTTGTGTGGAGAACTGGTGGAGGGTGGGGGGCCCATGGGTGGGTTTCTGTATGAGGTAAATGAATGGAGGGAAATATGCAGATGGGAAAACTGATTGTGTATGAAATGGAAGGTTAATGATACTACGGAGGTGCAGTCAAGCTAGAACCATGATGAGATAACCTGGGAGCCCATTGGGAAAGCTATAAAAATGAGGAGAAAGAGTATGTGGTTGATTCTCGAAAATGTGTAAAACTATCAGGACTCCCATCCCTAGGTTTCCCTAGGGGGTGAAAACAACATGAGTGTCAAAGTGACAAGGGGGACTATGAATGGGACAAATCATATGGGGAAGAGTGCTACTAGGTGACAGTACTTGAAATGCAGCGGAGGTGATAGTACTGCAGAGCCGGATCTGAGGATCCTACAGGCAAATGTCATAGGGTGTGACTGGGAGATGCAATTGGTATTCAAAGGGAATGACTACATTTCAGTGTCGATTATTTACCTGAAGGGGTTGTGTTGAGGTGTGATGACCAAGTACCTACACACATAAAAACTGAATACCTAACGTGAACAATATCTGAAGATAAAGAACATATAACAATATTTTGATCATTTTGAACATGAGCATCCGTACCTGGGCATGATGTGAGAAAAATTATCCCCTAGGGCTGAGGATGGATGATGACCCAGGGAATGTGACTGTGTAGGTGGCGGGATCCTAATCCCGTGGCTGAAGATGGATCAGAAAGTGAATTCTTTGAGATCCTATAATTGAGCATGGAAGTTTGGAAAAAGGGACTATATATAGCTGTAGGGCCCACATTTCCACCTCATTTGTACTTACTGCCATAGTGAGTTGATGAGAGGTTTTTAGAGGATATTTGGAGATTCTGGTATTTTGAGCCAGCTGATTCAGGATTTACGAGAGTCAGGTTAGTGGTCTCATCCTCCTGCATAGTATTTAGGGTTTATTTTCTGGGCAGGGTCGTACAGATGGTCGTACGGGGGGATTTTGTGAGGGTGGACTCCCCAGTGCATGGGAAATCAAAGGATATATGCGTTGGGGTGCACGACAGTAAAGAGGACATCCATGCATGGGGGCGCATGAGGGAGTAAAACAGGTGCACATTATATGCGTGCTTGTTCGAAGTACAGTTGCACACTGTGCGCAGTTGTTTCTCTGACAACTACACACTAGTGCGCAGTTGTGTAACGAACAGGAGCGCATGAATGCATGTCTGTGGGTGTGATAGAGGCACATTGATGTGCCTTTGTTTCTTTGACATCTTCACATTGATGTGAAACTATGTGAATAACAGGCGCGCATATGTGCGCACCTATGGGGGTGACAGCCGCACACATGAGGCAAAGTTGGGGGGTTTAAAAAAAATTATTTGTTTTGAAGTTTTTTCGTTTTATGAATTGTGATGGTTAATCAAGTGTTGTTTGTGTGAATGCAGGTGATCAGTTCAGGATGCCATTCCATTGGAGGGAGAGGGACTGGATGCGCCTTCAGGGAGGCAGTGAGAGATGATGAGTCGGGTGTTCGGGGACCTTTGGCAGCCTACGGGTTGCTAAATTTCTTTGACTACCCACTGCTGCGAGCACATGAGTACGTGTTGTAGTTTATGATTTCTATGTGGAGCACTAAGATACAGTGCTTCATTGTGTGGGGGGAGCAACTGACATTCTTTGTGATGGAGGATGTGTATTTCTTGACCGGGCTCCCTTTTCAGGGGAGGGCCCTACCTGCTGATCCCCAGTTTCCAGAGGATGCACACTTGGCAGACCTGGCATGGACGTACTGTTCGGGGGAGGAATTTATGTTAGGCTCAATTGTTCGGATTGGGGCAATGGATGCACTCGTTCATCGTTGCATCGCAATGATGATCATGAGGATCTACAGATCCTTAGATACTCAGCGGATAAATGGTGGTCAGTTGAGGATCATGCAGAGAGAATTGGGTGGACAACATTTTTCCCGGGGCTTGATGCTACACACCAAGATGATGAGGTAGCTCAACTCGTGTTAGGCTATCGACTTAGGGGATTTTCCCTTTGGGTCGATCTTGGTGGCATGGTTCTTAGAGAGGGTTCCCATGTTGAGCCCTAGAGTGTTTTTGTCGGCGGTTGATGCATGGGAGCCACGACTGATGCGATGGGCATCGATTTTGGTACGACATGGAGGTGGTGAGGGTGGCCATTATTTTATAGACGATATGGTGCATGTGTGGTGCATGATGCCACAGCTTATATTGTGGTACCCGTATGGCAGGATGGACTACAACCAGGACCTAGATATGGGTTTAACTCCTGGAGAGGTTTGAGACCATAGAGGTATGTTGATGTATTTTATGTTTTATGATTTTGATAGTATAGCATATGTTTTATGTATGGATGGATGTTGATGCTATCATTTGTTTTTTGTGTGTGAAGATGTGGGGTTGCGAGGGCGAGAGGTGGATTTGGTTAGAGAATCGGCTCGTTAGGGGCCCATGAGACCACCACAGGGAGAGCTACCGACAGGAGAGAGATGTCGGAGGGACGAGTTTGGTGCAAGGCCAATCGAGGATGTGGGAGTTGGTAGGAGATGCAGATTCGATGACCCCGGTGCAGGGCCATCGAATGTGCCTCAGAGAGAGGCCAGTGGGGTGCTTGAGGATTTCCACTGCCGGGAGGTGGGGCTACAGGGAGTGCCCGAGAGCATGTGGACTCATGTCAAGGATGAGGGAGTCTTGGAGCAGTGCTTGGGCCTTCCGACAGAGTTGCATACCTTGATTCACAGAGAAAATGTAGCGGGGGAAACTATGACTGGGCGTCTGCCCCCAGGACTTGGAGGACCCCCAGCTGGTGGGGCACCTCCTCCATATTGGTGGTGGTGCTCTAGAGGCACCATGAGTGCTTGATGTATAATTTTTGTATTTATAGAGGCCTGTGAGCCCATTTTGTATAGGGTAGTGTGACACCTATTTTATACCTATAGGGATGAGGGAGCTCACCTGCCTACGAGCAATGCATATTTTGTACCATTTTTTGTAAACATTAATGATACAATGATCGTTATATATATATATATATATATACATGTTTATGATCTCTGTGATGTTCACATGTGATCATGTTTTGTGATTCTTTTCATGATGTCTAATTTATATGCTGTGATAGAATTTTGATGATTTATGTATGTGTAATGGTGTCTTGATGGGATAAATGCCAATCAAACACTAGGTTAGCCATATTATCTGTTATTTTATTGAACTGTCGAGGAATATGTGTAAATATTATTGAATGAAAATGTCGAGATAAGAGTCTAACTTGCAGGTATTTGCAGAAGAGGCAAGGATCACGGACGCGGTACACATTGTTGAGATGCAAGACGAAAAGATAGGAATCTAACAAGACACTAAGGTGTCGAATGTGGTGGTGACTGGCCTGGGAAAGGAGGCCAATAACGACTGTGTATTTTTCTTGGTTTTTGGTTGTTGAGCCCAAACATATGCCGTTGGAGTGGAGTAGTTCATGCGAGGGGGTATAGAGGGCCCAAGCGGCCAAAGCGAGATTCTGTGTTGATCGGCTAGCTCCGTCAACATAACTGATGTGGTAAGATGATGGAGGAGACATCTGTCAATAACACAAATGATAGATCAGACATAAGGTGTGGGGGAAAAAGTAAGACTAAAAACTATACAAATGTGTACAAGAAAAGAAAAAGCCTAGTGTAGAATTACTACTCTTAGGTGTAAAATTTCTTTAAGTACAACCCGTTGATGGGTTCTTTGAGAGGATGGCCTTCTGGAGAGGCCAGGATGTATGCACCTTTAGTGAGGAAGTGTTGAACGATGTAGGTTCCATGCCATAATGACTCAAATTTTCCATGGCCGAGGGTATCATGAGAGATATCATAGGCAAGGACGAGGTCTCCTTCATTAAATGAGCGAAGGTTGACATGGAGGTCAAAGGTGGACTTTGACCATTTTTTAGCTACTTCATTGTTCTGTAATGAAGACCAATGGTCTTCATCCAACAACTCTAAGTTCAGTAAGCACTGCTCCATTGGAGCAGTGTCGGGTAATAGCTCAATAATGGTGCGTAATGTGGGAATTTCTCACTCTATGGGGAGAGTGGCTTTGACCCCATGAATGAGATGAAATGGTGTAAAACTAGTTGTAGTTTTAACTATCATGTGATAATCCCATAGTGATGAAAACAACATATGATGCCAAGTGGTCTTATGTTTATTAACAGTGCACTACAACATGGTTTTGAAAACCTTGTTGACAACCTCTACCTGTCCATTGGAATGGGGGTAGTATGGGGAGGCGAACTCGTGAGAGAAGCCTAGATTTGAGGAAATTTCAACGAAGATCTCATTCTCAAAGTGTTTTCCGTGATCAGAGACTAGATATAGTGGTACTTCGAAGTGGGAAATGACATGATTAAAGAAAAAACACTCCACAGTGTCAGTGGTGTTGTTGAAGGTAGGTATGACTTTGACCCACTTGGTAAAGTAATCGACTGCCACAACAATGTACTTGTGTCCATTTCTAGATGGAGGATTGCAAGTCATGAAGTCTATGCCCTATTTGCAGAAGGATCTGATAGTGATGAATGAATGTAGAAAAGATGGTGGTTCTCATGCTTTGCTTGCATACAGCTAGCATTTTTCACATCGTTTCATAGCGTGAATGCAGTCATGAGACAATGTGGGCCAGAAGTAGCCTGCTCAAATGATTTTCTAGGTGGTGGATATCCCTGAGAGGTGGCCACCGTAGGCGTCGTTGTGGCAATCATTCAAGACTCTATCGTCTTTTTCGATGGTCAAACATCGACGAAGTATGGTGTCGATCCTACATCGATATAGGATGTCATCGATGAGGAGATATCGAGGGGCATGATGGTGAATGCACCGACGATCGTCTCTAGAGAGGTGATACCCAAACTTCTGTGTCCGGAGGTAGACGAGAAGTTTTCCATACCAGGGGTCATCCAAGGGGATGTAGAAGAGGTGTTCGTCAGGAAAGTCCATATTGATGAGTGAAATAGAAGCGTTTGAGGGAAATGTCGTGATGAGTTCAGCGAGGACGAGCGCTTTCTTTATTTTGGGAGTTGAAAACTCTAGGTTGTATTCCTAAAGGATGACGATCCATCGGGCAAATTTGCCATTAATTTTTCGTCGACTTAGCAAGTACTGCATGGGGTTGGAATATTCCACAACTTTGGTAGTGCAGAGCAAGATATAATGATGCAGTTTCTGGACTGTGAGGACACTATGAGGGCAAGTTTATCTTTGTGATTTTACTTTAGGGGTGGCCCTGAAAGGTTTTTACTGATGTAGTAAATTACATGTTCATGGCCATCATCCCCTAGTTGGAAGAGAACTCCTACTACTGATACGGCTGAGGCTGACAAGTAGAGGATATAATCACGATCATAGTTGGGTGGACTAATCAAAGGGGCATTGGAGAGTGTCGCTTTTAAATCATCAAAAGTGTTTTGAGCATGTTCGTCGCATCGAAATGGGATATCATGACGCAATAAACGAAGGAAACTGTGTGTGTGAATGGTGTAATCTGAGACAAAGCATCGCAAAAAGTTGGCTTTGCCTTGTAGGCTCTGCAGTTGGCGCAAATTACAAGGTGGTGGAATTTCTGTGATAGTTTGGACCTTGATGGGGTCCACTTCGATGTCATGTTGGGAAACGATGAACCCAAGGAGGTGGTCGATGGTGATGCAAAGGACACACTTGGGGGGATTCAAGTGGATATTGTACTATTGACATCATTGAAATATGGGTCGTAAGTCGTCTAGATGTTGAGTGTGTTTCTTGGATTGAGCGGTGAGGTCGTCTAAGTAAGCGAGGATGATGCAAGCGAGATCTTCAAAAACATAAGTCATGGCCCGTTGGAATGTCACACTGGTGTTCTCGAGTCCAAAAGGCATGACACGATACGGAAAATTACCCCATGGGGTGGTAAATGTGGTTTTATACTGATCTTCTAGGTGGATCTATATTTGATTGTAGCCAGGAAACCCATCCATGAAGGATAAGGCCTCATGGCTGACGCAGTCATCGATAATTTGGTCAATTAAAGGCGCAGGGAAGTTGTCTTTGGGACAAGCGTGATTGAGATCGCGAAAGTTGGTGCAGACACAAACGGTGCCCTATTTTTTGTTAACAGGGACGGGGTTGGAGACCCATGACGTGTATGTGATGGGATATATGAACCCAGCAACACGTAGTTTGTGAATTTCAACATTGATAGTTGTTTCTTTGGATGGGTGTAGTGGGCATTTATTTTGGCGTACAGGGGTGATATCAAGCCATGTGTGTTGGAGTTACTTCACACACACCTATGATTTATTTTTCCTAAGGTTTTTCCTTGTTTATTAGTCATAATTAGTCATTATCCAGTCTCCTATATTTTAGGGGAGAATATTCCACCTGGAGAATAATCTCTTTCAATTGACACTTCAGTTTGACTAGTTGAGTTGAGTTTAGATGCTGCATTGGTTTTGTCACCATGTAAAATTGGGATCATCACCATCTAATGTGAAATTTCCTTGGGATCATCACTAGACTGGAGAATTACCCTTGATTTCCTTAGTTAACTCCTCACTACTATCTATTTAGTTAGTTAACTGAAGACTAATTGACTAGTTAATTCAACTTGGTGGTAGTTCACTCCTATAACTGCTTGAGAGACTAGAATAGGTGGTAGTTTACTCCTGTAACTGCTGGTGTGTGTCCAGATCACTCTAGAACACCACTATGGCTCATTAGTTACTCATGTATCCTATATCTATTGTAAATTATTCACTCTTTGAGTGTGGAATACTGTTAATGAGAATTATTCCATTCTTTCTCTCCTTATTATTTCTCCAATTCTCTCTGCAAATGTGTGTATTATTGTTTAGCTAGATCTATTCTATGCATTTTCAACACATTTACATGGTATCAGAGCTATGTTGCTTGGAGCAAGCCATACAAGCCAAAGAATAAGGAAAATCGAGGTTTTGGCAAGCTAAATTAGTGGTCATACCTTTCAGCAGTTATTCCTCCCAAAATATTACGTTTTGGAGGAAACGACTCATGTCGATAGTAAATCGACCAATTTTGGAAGTGGGTTTTCAACCGTTTGGTGAGATTCCTCACCGTTTTCTCAGAAAGTAAGCCACAATATCATCTCTTGAAACTGATACGAATTCTTAATTTCTTAATTTTTCACTTGCAGAAAATTGAGAGTAAATTTTTAGGGGTTCTTAGAAACAGTGGGAGAGATGGATATGACAACTATTATACAGTCAAAATTGGTGGTAATCCTCACACCATACAATTGTTTCGATTGGAATCCCAAGGTGACATTCCAAATCAAAATAAAAGGACTATATAATTTGACGATGGCGACAGAAACAAAACCTACATCAACAATTGAGAATATGAGATGGGCAAATCGTAAGGATGAGGCCACATGACTACTTATTGAGTTAATATCCAGTTATCTATGGTTTCATGTTACCGCATGAAAGACTCCAAACAAGATCTGGACCACCCTAGAAGGACTCTTTGGAAAGCAGGATGAGATGCGAGGTCCTATGCTTGAGGTAGAGTTGAATACCTTAGACCCTAAAAGTTTTGATAATATACAAGATTTTTTTGCTAAAGTTAAATCTTTGCTATTGAGCTTGGGTCAATTTGGTATTGATAAGTCTACATAAGAGAAACAACGTATTCTAACAATCTTGGCCAATCTAGGACCAAAATACACTATATATGTCTCCAATTTCCATCCTGGCAGATGTCTTTTTGGAAAAAATTGGAAAATGCATACGTTGGCTCAGTTCATTGAGTCTCTTACAAAAGAGCATACAAAACTCATACAGATGGGCCTCATGAAAGATCCCAAAACACATGCACTCACCATGCATGATGGAAAAGGGGCATTCAAACAGAACATGAAGGAGGGATATTCAAAACCCTTTAATGATTCTTCAGGTTCCAAAGCCTCTTCAGATTCAAAGAAGAAGAAGAAGGGAAAGCAGTGCACTTACTGCAATAAAGAGAATCATGAAGAATCCACATGCATGAAGAAACATATCGATCTTATGGCACAGACACTTCAACAGAACAACCTTGGAAACTTCATTCCAAAGGGAGTCAAGAAGCGGAAGGAAGAATATCCTGCTCCTAAGAAAGGTAATCATCATGCTCTGGTTGCAATTAATTCCTCATCTGATTCATGGATTATACATTCTGGTGCATCCCATCATATGGCAGTGAAAGAGGAAGTTTTCTCTTCCTTGATTCCATGCTCAAGACCCCCTATTCTCATGGGGGATGATACTCCAGTAGCAGTAGCGGGAGAAGGGAGAGTGGAACTCCACAATGGGAGTTTTGAGAATGTTCTACATGTTCCAAATCTTTCTATGAATCTACTCTCAGTTTATCAAATCACTCAGAAAGGTAAAATGGTTGAATTTACATCAGATTCAGTTTCATTAATTGACATGCATGACAATTCCATTATTGCAATTGGTGAGGTGGATCACAAGTCAAGGTTGTATAAATTCACTAAGTTTTTTGAAGATGATTCCTCTATTCTACTTACACATAAGGAGACTACTTTGCATGCACCTCCAGTGAAACATGCATATACTCTTGTTCTTCCATCAGTTTCAGACATCAGATATGATTCCATGCACTCAGATTATGTACATGGAAATAAGTAGGTAGTACATCCAGATAAGAATCTAGTGTCGAAGCTTCAACAGATTCCCAGGAAGACAGAGACTGCACTTCAGGCAGCAGGCAACCTTGCAGGGAATCCATTGGATTCGAGGATGACTCGATCTCAGCATGAGGAGCCTTCTCATCTACTTTCAGATTCAGAACCTATGATTCCCATGCATTTCTATATGGTTCAATCTATTGATCCACATAACTACAATAGGGTTGTGGGAAATACATTATGGAAAGCATCTATGATCTAAAAATGAAGAAGACTTGAAATACTTGAAATTATTTGCAACGTAAAAGTTATGTGTTTAAACAAAATGGATCAATTTGAAACACATAGATTTAAAGGATTACTTATGCATATTACACATAGACAACAACATAATCAATGAACATAAGCACATAAACACAACAATTTGATAAAGGAGTTCACCCCTCTCTTGGGCTACATCTCCTGGTCCAGCTTCCAATGGATAATCATTATTAATTTCTCAAAGTTCTCAAAAACATGTCTTACAATGCTCAAACTGACAAACTGACTGCTCCAATGGCTTCAGAGCATTCCAAAACCCCTATTTGGGCTCTTTTGGCACCTCAATCGGTCAAAAAATGAAGAAGTTAGGCCTCTTGGAAGTCTCCCTCTTCAAGCTTGTTGTCTCTGCATCTACAAAACGCACCCTTGTTGTTTGAACCTGGCTCACACGTAATAAATAGCGTGAAAACCCAGCACTGGGTGCAACCGCGCCAACGGTGCAAACCGTAGGACGGTTAAGGACGCGCCAGCCCTTAACCGCCTAGCACCTCGGGCATATGGGTCATAACACGGCCACGCGCTATAATAAAAAGGGCTTCATTTTAATACCAAACAACGTAATGACACATGGTGGGTCGGTTATTAAACCGTGGAAACCATTGTTAACCAACTCCCGCGTGCATATACAAAGGTCACATGGTATATACAACGGTCACGGGCTATGGTTCAAACCCCCGCGCCAACCGTTTGGTGTATGGTATATATAGTATGGACATATGCGTAAACAAATGACCACGAGTCGGGGCTAAGTCCCGGCTCGACCCCCTGCCAATGGTTACAATATTTGATTTGAAATATAATTAAACACATATATATAACAAGGCACAAAGTGTAACCCATTGGTCGGTCGGAGCTTGTGAAAGCTATGCAGTGTGGGAGGTCCAGGGGTCGAACCCCATGGACTCCAATAATTTTACATAACGATCATGAACCAATAAAAGGGGTGCCACGTGGCAGCCCATGATTGGGCCACATGGAACCTTACCATTAACCAACGATATGCCACATGTTGACTTCCCATTCGACCAGATGTCTGCCACATCACCACCTATACGGCCGTACGACCCTGCCACATCACCTGTACGGACAATACAGTCAACATCAAAAAAAAATTGCATGTTTGACCTTATGAACATATTGCAATATCTCTCGCTCCCGACGTCTGTTTGATACGAAACGAGTTGCGTTGGGTTCGCAATGACGAGGCCTACGCTCTCATCCGGTTTGAAGTGATTCCGAGCACTTTCAATTTTTGAGCAAAATTTGATCCCCTGATCACACCTCCCCATTGGGAAGCTTTTGGACCTCCAAAAGACTATTTCAGTCTATGTGAAGATGAGGGTAAAGTTCCCTCACACTTCCAACCTCAATCCACTTTGCTTTTCTTGGATTCATCCCTTTAAGACCAACTCGCAAATACTCCACATTTCCTCATTTCGAAGTTCGCATTCTCCTGTCAAGGATGGTGTCTTCCTGTAGTTCTGTTAGATACTCTGGAGAAAAATCATCTATGGAAGGAATATGAACATGCTCTCCTTGATCATGAATCAAAGGAGGCTCATACAACTTCAAATTCTCAACATTAACAACTGCATACATCTAAATATAAGGAGGCAAATCTAAACGAAAAGCATTGTTACCAATCTTGTCGATAATCTTGAAAGGACCATATCGAATTTGTTTCAACTTTTTACCTTCTCCTTTAAGCCTCTCATTCTGATGTAAAGCCAAAATTCATCTCCAACTTGGAAACTGTGATCAACATGATGC
>SNQJ01S0076055.1:17460-41502 GCA_010110895.2 Picea sitchensis | reverse complement strand
TTGAGGAGAGGAGGGCGCACTTGCATGAGGGTTTGAGGAGGAAGCCTTTGTTGAGTTGAGAGAGCTTGGAGATGCCTTCCATGGAGGCTTGGCTACCATTCTAGAGGAGGGTGCATACTTGTGGTGGAGGGCACATTTACTAGAGGAGAGGGGCGCAACCTTGAGAGGAGGGGCGTACATCTAGTAGAGGAGGCTCTACCCATTGCTTGGAGGCTCACTCTCGTTGTGGCTTACTCTTGTGCTATAGAGGGAGCCATTGTGAGTGAGGGCGCATGAGTATAGGAGGAGGGCGCATTCTATTGAGGAGGGGCGCACATGCTAGAGGAGAGGCGCATTCTTGAGACTAGAGGGCGCATTCTAGTGTGGGAGAGGCCCTAACCTTATGGAGAGAACCATTTACCTTGGAGAGGTGCACTCTAGAGTTTAGAGGGCGCAAGGGTGAAGGAGGGAGCTTTATTTGAGTTTTTGCATGAGGGGGCGCACTTGAGGAGAGGGGCACACCATCATCTTGGAGGAGGCTTTCTTGTGAGGAGGCGGCTACTTCAAAGGCAAAGGCAAAGGCAAGGCAAGCAAGAGCAAAGGCAAAGCAAAGGATCAAGATAAATACAAAGCAAGCAAAGAGAAGGAAGGCTCACCAAGGCAAGGGGCGCCTTACTTCACAAGGCTTGTGGGGAACTCTTCGAGGAACTCCAAGGCATCCGAGAGTGGTTGCTTTTGTACCAGGTTCACTTGTATATGTTTCCCATGTTGTACATTTTTCTTTGAGGCCTTCTATATATATCTGCTCCAAACTGGTTTTCTCCATGGGGGGATTTTTCCAGGGTCATGTTGACCAAAAATCTATGTGTCAATTTCATGCATGCTTAGAAGTGTAGATCAGCATTTTAAAGTTAAAGATCTAGAGGTAGTGTTATTTTTTTTATGTATATTGCATGTGCTAACATTGAGTAAAGAAAACACTTGCAAGGGCACTTAACCATCAAACATTGAGTTGAAAGTTTGGTGACTTTTTGTTGTCCTAAAACAGTAGCAAAAGACAGCCACAGAGTTGAAACTTAGAGCCATACTAAGGTCAAAGACAGGCCTTAGATGGCAGCCTCATAGGACCTCAGAAAATCTACATGGTATCAGAGCCAATGGTGACTTAGACCTGCTAATTTTTGAGCATTTTCGTGGACAGTTCAGGGCAGATTTTGGACAGCTTGTTGACAAAGTTTGTGGACAGGTTGTGGGCAGATTTGTTGGGATGATTTTTGACACTTGTGGACAACCCCTTTTAACACCTGTGTGGACAGGAGTGAGGCTGTATTTCACGAACTCTTTTCACACCTATATTGCTAGGAGTGAAGTCGGTGTTCGCTTGCCTCTTTTCACAGCTGTGTTGACAGGAGTGAGGCAGCGTTCCTTTGCAGTTGGAGCATCAAAGTGAGTGCAGTTTGGCAGTGATGTCAATATCTCAGATGCGTGTGGAGGACAGGCTAGCTGGGGCTAACAATTGGTTTCCTTGGAAGGCGAGGATAGTCTTTGTCTTAGAGGACCTCAAACTATGGAATATAGTTGAGGCGTTTGTTCTAGTTCTTCTTGTTACTGCCCCTGTCTTGTTGGCAGTGTTCAAGAAGAGGAACAACAAGGCAACGAGGACCATTTGTGATGTAGTGAGGGATCATATCATTCCCCACTTGACTGGGAAGACTTATGCATTTGAGATGTGGGCACCTCTATGCAAGTTGTATGAGAGCTCTAATGAGAACCGGAAATTGGTTCTTCATGATCAACTGAGGGGCATTTGCATGCTCGAGGATGAGTCGGTTACTTCTTTCCTTGGTAGATACACCCAGATCAGAGATGAACTTGGAGCCGTCGAAGAGGTGGTGGATCCCAACTCTATGGTGAGGACAGCTTTGAACAGCTTTACCAAACGATAAGGTCCATTCGTTCGCGACATTGTTGCCAAGGAGGTTATGCCTACATGGGAGAGGATGTGGGATGACTTCGTCCATGAGGAGACTAGACTAGTAGCAGAGGCTTCTGGACAGCAACAGCAGCAGCAGTCGGTTCAGGGTGATGAGGACCTTGCTCTTTGGACAAAAGGCAAGAAGAAGATCGGTCGGGGAGGTCAACAGGGTCCCATGTTTGGGGCCCCACCACGGGGAGGACAGAGCAACAGCAGTGGGTAGAAGAGAGACATGAGCGCAGTGAGATGCTTTGCTTGTGGAGAGATGGGTTACTATGCAGGACAGTGTCCCAAGAAGAAGAAGAAGCAGCAGGATGTGTCAGCAGCGACAATATTGGAGATTGAGTTCGATGAGAAGTTTGCGAGAGAGTGTGCATTCGTGACTACTTTGTTTGTTATTACACCATGCAGCATTAGATGGGGAGACAGAGTTGAGGAGGACCGACTGACTCATAGCAGTGATTCAAAGGGAGATCAGACTCAGTTTCCTTGGACACCATCTTCAAAGGGGGGGACTGGTCCACCCAGGATAGCTTCAATTTCAAAGTTGTCGAGCAGACAGAGAGTTGGTGCTACAGCTTCAAAGCATCAGAGNTTGACGAGAGGCCAAGTTGAGGATCTTGGTGAGATGCCGAGATCCAGGTGCTCTTAGTGATATACCAAGAGGGGGAGACTCTTGGTGAGATGCCAAGAGAGTGATTCTTGGTGAGATGCCAAGAGTAGTGACCGTTGGTGAGATTCCAGGAGGTAGAAATCCTTGGTGGGAGACCAAGGTGGAGATCTTTGGTGTGATGCCAAGATCTAGGTGATCTTGGATAGGTGGAGAGACACTTTCATCTATAGATCACGCAGATTGAGCAGATCTGTGACAGAGACTACTTTCATTGATCAGGGTACAGCCATACTCATCGAGTATATGCCAGGAGGCACTTTCCTCGGTAAGAGGGAGTGTTGAGATTTGGGTACCTTGGAAAGTGGTCCCTGTGTGTTTATGAGTCTCTAAACACAAAGGGAAAGACTATTACCCTTGTTACTTTACTTTATGATTCTAATTTCACTTTTGACTTAGCAGATTTAAGACAAAAGTGAAATATGTCACATTAAAGTGACAATTAATTCACAAAGTGGGTGAATTAATAGACATAAAGCAAACTATGGAAAGTGGGTTTCCTAAGTGAGATTTAGGGATTGAATCTCACCCATTGATTAGACTTGGCTAGATTGGATCTAGGCCATTGATCTTTTAGGGTTTGACCAAAGGAGGCTAAAAGAGGGTATAGTGCATTTATTAGTCTCATTCTTCACTTGTGAAAAGAGGAGAAGAGGAGAAGAGCTTGGGCGCATTTCTTGAGGAGAGGAGGGCGCACTTGCATGAGGGTCTGAGGAAGCCTTTGTTGAGTTGAGAGAGCTTGGAGATGCCTTCCATGGACGCTTGGCTACTATTCTAGAGGAGGGCGCATACTTGTGGTGGAGGGCACATTTACTAGAGGAGAGGGGCGCAACCTTGAGAAGAGGGACGCACATCTAGTAGAGGAGGCTCTACCCATTGCTTGGAGGCTCACTCCCTTTGTTGTGGCTTACTCTTGTGCTATAGAGGGAGCCATTGTGAGTGAGGGCACATTCTATGGAGGAGGGGTGCAAATGCTAGAGGAGAGGCACATTCTTGAGACTAGAGGGCGTATTCTAGTGTGGGAGAGGCCCTAACCTTGTGGAGAGAGCCATTTACCTTGGAGAGGCGCACTCTAGAGTTTAGAGGGCGCAAGGGTGAAGGAGGGAACTCTATTTGAGTTTTTGCATGTGGAGGGGGTGCACTTGAGGAGAGGGGCGCACCATCATCTTGGAGGAGGCTTTCTTGTGAGGAGGAGGCTACTTCAAAGGCAAAGACAAAGGCAAGGCAAGTTCAAAGGAAAGCAAGAGCAAAGGAAAAGCAAAGGATCAGGATAACAACAAAGCAAACAAAGAGAAGGAAGGCTCACCAGGGCAAGGGGCGCCTTACTTCACAAAGCTTGTGGGGAAGTCTTCGAGGAACTCCAAGGCATCCGAGAGTGGTTGCTATTGTACCAGGTTCACTTGTATATGTTTCCTATGTTGTACATTTTGCTTTGAGGCCTTCTATATATATCTGCTTCAAACTGGTTTTTCCCATGGGGGGGTGTGTTTTCTAGGGTCATGTTGACCAAAAATCTATGTGTCAATTTCATGCATGCTTAGAAGTGTAGATCATCATTTTAAAGTTAAAGATCTAGAGGTAGTGTTATTTGTTTTGATGTATATTGCATGTGCTAACATTGAGTAAAGAAAACACTTGCAAGTGCACCTCGAAAGGGCACTTAACCATCAAATATTGAGCTGAAAGTTTGGTAACTGTTTGTTGTCCTAAAACAGCAGCAAAAGACAGCCACAGAGTTGAAACTTAGAGCCATACTAAGGTCAAAGACAGACCTTAGATGGCAGCCTCATAGGACCTCAGAAAATCTACATTCATGGCAGAGCAGGAAGCAATCCAGTATTGCTCTCAACACGGCAGAAACGGAATACATTACAGCATGTTCCGCCAGTTGTGAAGCCATATGGCTTCGGAAGTTGTTGACAGGTCTATTCGATCTGGAGATGGAAGCCACCGTGATTCTATGTGATAACCAAAGTTGCATAAAGATGACGGAGAACCCTGTGTTCCATGACAAGTCAAAGCACATAGAAATCCGGTATCACTACATTCGTGATATGGTGCAGAGAGGAGCTATAAAGCTCCAATATGACGGCACAAATGAGCAGGTTGCAAATGTGTTGACCAAACCTCTGTCTCGTGTGAAGTTTGAGCACTTCTAAGACAAGCTTGGTGTTGTCTGAAAGGACCTCCCTCGAAAGGGGGAGCGATGTTGATGATACCATGGTATCCTGACCAACAGCAGGTAGCTCAGTTAGGATTTTATATCCTAGAGGACTGATCATCCCTGGACAGATCTTGAAGGTCCGGTAAGGACGGTCTGTCAGAGTACCTATGCATGTATATGCCAGTAGTGGTCAGTAGTGGTAGCTCCGTTAGGATTTTATATCCTACGGAATCTTTTGATTCCTGGGTAGATCCCGAAGGTTCAGTAAGGACGGTCTGTCAAAGTACCACGTGGTAGCTCTATTAGGATTTTATATCCTAGGGAATCTTATGATTCCTGGGTAGATCCCGAAGGTCTGGTAAGGACGGTCTGTCAGAGTACCACAAAATGTTGTTGTTGCACCTACCTCATTCTGTTGCCATATGATAATGTTGATGATGTTATCTTAGCCTAGTGTTGATGATGTTGATGATGTTATCTCAACCTTGTGCTAATGATGTTGATGATGTTATCTCAGCCTCATGCTGATAATGTTGATGATGTTATCTCAGTCTCGTGCTGACGATGTTGATGATGTTATATCAACCTCATGTTGATGATGTTATATCAACCTCATGTTGATGATGTTGTATCAACCTCGTGTTGTTGATGATGATGTTGTATCAGTCTTGTACTGATTGATGATGTTGTATTAGTATTATACTAATTGATGTTGATGTAAATGATGATGATGCTACTCCAACACCATGCTGTGAAAGATGATATTGTTGATGATGAGAAAAACTTCCGATGATTTATAGATGTGTCAGTCAATGTTCCAGATGTTGATGATGATGTTGCCCTCTCCTCCTCCTGATGATGTTGTATTGTGTTATGTCACTAGAATACCCTTCTTGTTAAGGGGGAGTGTTGAAATATTGTAACTGCGAAGAATATTCTAATTATAATTGAGTTATTTTCTTATAGATCAAATCCCCTTTTGTGGATTGATCATGTCGGGCTTTGTATAAGACCAAATCCCCTTTTGTGAATTGGTCAAACCATGGTTAAATGGTGTTGTTTGTAAAGTCGTCCCCCAGGGCTAATTAAAGTGGTATTAACCACTAATTGGAGAAGTCGGCCCTGATTGATGAAAGGACATAACCCTAGCGCCTGCCAGCTAGTATAAATAAGAGTGAAAGGTGCCTCATTCACTCATTCACTCAAGTCACTTATCTAGTGCGCAAGTTTTGAAGGAAGTTGCAGTTAGAAGAAGGAGAAGAGAGAGGCACATGCCTAGTGTTAGATATTCTTGGTGGTTTGGTCCTTTCTATTAGCATTGTATTGGCAATCTATATTAAGGAATTTTTTGCTAGGTTTTCTCCCCCATGAGGGTTTCCTAGGATAAAATGTTGTGTACTTTGTGATTGTGTTTCTCTCAGTGATCCTATCTTGTGCTATTATCTTTGAAAAGCATTAAAACTTAACATTAAATACGTTATAAGGTTGTCGGGTATGAAGGTTGATATTAATACCAAATAAAAATGAATGGAAAGTATAAGAATGTGAAAGTGATGCACATGTATAGTGTATAAATGTATGTATACTAAAGGGCATGATATGACTACCTAAGTAAGAGGGTAGTAAGGCAAGGAATGTGTTTGCATGAACTGAATAATGCTTGGGATGCATGGTTGACCCTATGTTGGAGGGTCTAATTACCTCGATGGAATAATAACTTGAGGAGGATGTGTTCCATGTCCTCAAGAAATGTTGATGTAAATTATTGAAAAAATAAATAAATGAGCAGGAATGCTTTGTTGTCATGTTAGAAGGCAACATGATTAAGCCTTTGAGGGTTGCATCAAAATGATTGTGAACAATCGTGAGCTAAATGGTTTTAAAGTAAAGATGCATGAGAACTGTACAGTGTGCCTATGGTAGACACACATAAACTCGTATTGATGCATGTTGTTAAGTGCATGAAAGAACAGTTTGAATATAAACTGATAAGAATAATGTGCATATGTGAATGCAAGTTGGAGTAGACGTACATGTTTGAATGTAATTATGAATGCATAATAGAGATGCATTCTAATAATTCCTTATAGAATATTAGGTAAAAATCTGAAATGACAAAGTTGAGGCTAACTCGAGGTTGAGATCATTTTACATAATATTAGATATGCAACAAGAGAGTTGCATGTGGAGAAAGTTCCCTGTGGAGGAGCTATATAAACACTCTGTTTGGAGAACAGAGTTATAATTTTAATCACTGTTGAGAATTAAGCAGTGGGCTGCAAAGCTTATTTATATAAGAATCTTGGATTACATTTTAAAATATCATGCATGAGTAAAAAAAACATGCAAACGAATGAGGACCAATCTGATTTTTGGTTGGGAAATGTGCAGAATGCACAAGTTCATAATTCATTATGAACAAAAAGTTTGTTGATGTATCATGTTGAATTATTCAAGAAGGTCAAGGTGAACATGACCAAGACTGCTCAAGGAAAAGAGCAGGGAGGTCCCAGGAAGGGATAAATTGTAGAAGCAAAGGAGGAGAAAAGGATTAATACTTTCTCACTATAGAACTCTGAATAAAGAGACGGAGTTGTATATTTTAAAAGAACAGTTGTAAAAATAAATACAGCTGGTAAATGACAAACAAATTAATAAATATGTTAAATAATGAGCTTGGTTAAGCCATATTGTGTGAAGGCGGTGAGGCCTTGGAAAATGATTCAGCAGGACTGAAAGTCATGGGCTATGTAGAAGGAGTTTGACAAAGGGAAGAATCCCTTAACTCCTTTCTTGTTGTCTATTGTGTTTTCTCTGGGATGTGAAATTGATCTGTAGATGCAGGTAAATGTTTTAACATGAGGATTTTGTTAGTTGTACGGATATAGATATAGCTGAAAATTTGATTGTGTTGGCACTCAACACATTAAGGAGCAATGTGATAGAGAGCATACAAATATGTTGGGGCATATCTGAAAATGTTTTATTGATATGCTATGATACATGCATTTTTATTTTACATGATATATGTAGGGAATGATTTAGTTGTTGGAAAATGACAGCTATCAATGGTTGACAACCTCAGGAAGAGGAGAAATACAAGAAGGCTGTTGTTGAAAGATTGATGGAGGGACTTGGAGAGTCCCCATAAAACACCATTGATAAGGTAATGTCAAAAAGGGTGTTGGAAGCCAAAAAAGATATAAAAGTGTTCATGCCCATGTGACATAAGAATTTAAAAAATGGATTGGGTAAGAATCCCTTCCAAAATATTTTATTATTTTAGTGACATGCATGTGTTTTAGAGTGGTTGATTGTATGTCAGTGATACCCATTGATTGGGTAAGAATCCCTTCCAAAATATTTTATTATTTTAGTGACATGCATGTGTTTTAGAGTGGTTGATTGTATGTCAGTGATACCCAAGAAGGTTATGATTCATGAAAAGAAAGAATTGGGTGACCATGAGTATTGACACCCTGGTTATTGGTAAAGAAAGAATGTTGGAATGCATTCATATGAAAATTCTGATTTCATAAAATATATGTTAATTGGAGGTTATGATCAGTCTGACGCAGGAAGAACAGTGTTGTAATAATGGATGTGAATAAATAATCCAAATGGTAGGAGGTTGGTTGAGTCCCACCACGTCTTGGTAAGAGTGTCTAATATGAAAAGTAATCAATCTAAAACTAATGCAAGGGTGCATTGTGTGTGAATGTGGCCATGGGCATTGGCACATTGATTAAATTTACTTAATATTGAATTGCAAGGAAAATATAATGTGCATGGGCACTGACAATTTGTTTGGTTGTGAAGACAGAATTGCAGAAATAAGGGTCTTGGCTATGGCAGCAAAATAAGTCCATAAGGGGGACCAATGCATGTTGGTTATGAAAGAGCCAAACTGTTATGAAAAGGAAATCTCATACTTGTGAATCTAGTCCCTATGTGGAAAAGATCTGAAAATGAAAATGTGAAACTTGAAATATGTGGGTAACAGATTTGAAAAGAAGTTTGATTGAAAACTAATGAAAGCATCTCACGAATTTATGCATGCATCTAATACAGGTGAGATGAAAAGGATATGTCCGAGGAGGACAAATGATGGTTGTCAAAGTTGGAAAGCATGGAAAATGACTATTGTAGTGACATGAGAACCTTGTGATAAGCCATGATCCTTATAGAATGATGAGTTGTGGTGACATGGGCGGAGGGACGCCTCGGCAAGAGCAAGTCGGAGGGACACCTCAACTGTAAGACTCGAGGAAGTCTCGGAAATTCTTCTTCTTGTGCGAGAAAGTCTTGGCAATGCAAGATGGATCACCCGAGGGACTGTATAGCAGAGAAGGGGATGCATGAGCCTAGGCCTGGAGGGTGAGTGACCGCAAGGAAGAGGAGACTTCAATCATTCTTGTAAATTATTGGTTGGGAGCATGCACACAATGGGAATGTCAAGGAAAAAAAACTGAGCCAAGAACATATGACAGCCGCATGGATGCAAAACCATGCACCTGCACAGATTTTGAAATGCCAGAGTCTGAGTGAGGATCAAATTGTGAAAGACAAAAAAGAAGATAATGTTGAACCAGTTGAAGGATAAAGGCATGACAAGTACTACTGAGAAAGAGCACTGAGGAAGGTGTTCCTTTGAAGGGAGAGGGGATTAACACTCCCCTTCTAAACCTATGATTATGTGTAATTAATCATGATTTATGGTTGTCATACAATGGCATAAAAAACATTGTAAATGTATTATTGTAAATACCAACCGCTAACTGTGAAGGTTAACCCTTAAAGTACTGGCCATGATACCACTAGAGGAATGAGAGGAGGTTCTTTAAGTTAAAAGACTTCAAGCCTTGTTCAGATTATTTCCCTTAGCCCCGATTTCAAGGAAAAACAGTTAATAAGGGAGGGTTGGTGGTTGAGCAACCAACCACCCTCAATGAATACAAGTATGGAAGACCTAGCTAAGACAGTTGAAATTGTCAACCAAAGGTACCATAGGGTACCATTTCTGCAGATGAGATTGACCCGAGTCCCTTCTGACAGAAGGAAGGAGACAGGTCGAGAACCTTCCCAAGGAATTACGTGCAGAGGAAGCACGAATGGGAAGAATGGGGAATAGAGGGATTCGTGCAGAAGGAGGCACAGAGGCAAACAAAGGAGAGACGAGTTGTGAGTTGGGGAGCACCTGAGAAAAGAGAACTACTGCAAGGAAACACACGAGTGCGTGCAAAAAATTCCCTGGTGGTATCATGGCCTGGCATGGGGGTGGCCTGCTAGCGAAGTGACTGAGCGTGCAGAGCCTATAGTTGGGTGGAAAGGCAAACACCCATAGTCAGTTGGTTGGTTAACTTCTTCACAGAACAGATAAGTAGTCTTGTGCTTTGTGTCACTAGATTTAATTAAATGGTTGGTGCCTGAAATCATAGTCATGAATGTTTAAGCTTGTTTGATGGATTAAGTCTGTAAGTGTATTCATAATTGTATAAGCTTGATGATGGATTTAATGCTCGTTGCAATTGCAAGTTTGTGTATGACCAAAAATGTGCATGCCTGATTTATGAAATCAATATTGGTTTTTTTTGGTAAATTGTGGCATTGGAATGACTATAGAACCTGTAAATGAACTAATCGTAAGATCTACATAGGAGGCCAGAGAAGGCAGATAAACCATGAATACTCTGCCATAAATCGTTTAATGCCTATTGATAACTGGTGAAACTCAGTAGTCGTCGATCTGGGGAGGGGGTCGATCATGACCATCCAAAGACGGGCTAGTCCAGTCGGCAAAAATCCTTGTGCAATCGACGATTGAATTTCAGCCGTCAGATTTGAGCGTTGAGCGATCTCAGCCATCGAGTTTTGTAACCAAACTCAAGAGTGAGTTTCGCGACCCAGGGCATCGGACCCCGGAAGAATTCTAAGTCCAAGCTCTTTTGAAAGTCTCGACACGCTAATATCCGTGGACCAGGGTTTCAGCCCCTGGTTCCATGCCTCGTTACACAAGCACGAGGAGAGAGAGAGAGTAACGTCATCATGACGTGTTATGCCTACACAACAGCCAGGGTGTCACGGGGGTGACACTTGCCAGCTCCTGGTTTGCTGATGATTTAAGAGTGGGACCCTCATCAAGATCATGCCCCGGAATGGGCGCATGTTAAACCCCAAGCTGTCAAATCTGAGGGTCATCAAATCCTCACTGTTGATCCTTCCTAATAAGAAATTTTGAATCTCAGAGCTTTGGGGAATGTTAGATGTATGAGGAGTTGGGAAAGTCCTGATGGCACGATGTTTGGTGGTCGAGATCCCGAGATGACGTCACCCAACCAATGTCAAGTGAACAAGTGTCCGCATCTAGACGGACGAACCAAACACTCGGTGACGACATGTACACCACGTCAGTCCATGTAAGAGTCCATGTGTCAAATGTGGGTCCAATTAGACGTAGAGGCCTGGATTTGGGGCCTTTGAACCCTAGTTGTTAGATCTATAGGCCGAGAGATCTTAGTCGTAGATCTACGAGGGTCATAACCTCGTGATTAACAATCATTAATCACCTCATAACCCTCGGACAACGAACCGCGGGGAATTTTAATGTGCAGGAGACTGGTAAAGAGTCGTGATCCGGTGCCTGCAGTTACCTAGTGGCGACACATGTCCTCCTTAAATCTTGCACGATGGATAGATCCCACTGGTGATCTTGATCACAAATTAAATCTTGACCGTTGATTTCCCTTTAACTAAGTCCAACTTTCATCGTGGACCGCCACGAAACTTGGAGCCTGTTGGAACCTTGTGCTCCATGTGTCATCTCATGAATGAACTCTCACGTCAACGTAACATATCTCAACGTCAAACTCTCGAGACATATTAGTCTTCCCAACATACAAGAACTCACCGAGGTTCGAGATCTATCAAGACGAGAACCGTCGATCTATGGATTGACGAGCTAATCTCCATCATTCGATGCCCAGTGGTGATGTGTCGCCCGATGAATGGCCCACGTGTCGTGACGTGGAAGGGCCACGTGTCACACAATGGTGTTGCCACGTGTTACATTGTTTTGGTATATTTGGATGAAGGTCCAAGTGGAAAAAGAGTGCCACGTGTTACATCGTTTTGGTATATTTGGACGAAGGTCCAAGTGGAAAAAAGAGTGACATGTGTCGAGTGGCACGAGTGCCACGTGTCATGCCAGCTGGCATGACTAGATAGGGCCACGTGCCCCAAGATGCCAGTTGTATCTCGGATCTCGAACATCGGGAGGTTTTGGGAAAATAGGCCTAAAGAAAAAGACCAATAACTGATTCTCGATAGATCCGAGGTGACATCAGGTGATGTCACTCGACCAATGCGCAATGTACAACTGTTAGAGCCTGGTTGGACAAGCCAGGCATTCCATGGTGACATGTGTACCACGTCAACCCATGTGGATGTCCACGTGTCACATGGTGATCGTGCCATGTGTCAAGTAGCTTTAGTATTTTCAGACAGAGCTCCGTGGGAAAACTTGTGCCACATGTCACGAGATGACGGTGGCCATGTGTCATGCCATGGTTAGGACAAGTGGCATGATAGGACATAGTTGCGTGTCCTAGGTGCGAGCTCATCTCGAATCGAGCGTTTTGGACTGTGCGAATAATGGAAGGGGTCGATGTCCTGAAATCCCGAGCACCGATGTCCCGAGATGACGTCAGACGACGTCACCAGACCTATGTGCGATGGACAGGAGTCAACACCTAGTTAAAGCAGGTCTCGGAAGAGTTTCGAAGCAAGTGTTGAGTGCAGTAAAGGATTGAGGCCCGATAAGACGAGGGTCAGGTGGAATAGGTGGCAAGTGCCACGTCTGCACTAAGGGGTGACGTGTTCTGACATATCAGTGCCACATTGGATGACACAGGTGATGTGGAGCCACGTGGTAGTAAAGAGCTTTTTGGCCAATAAAGGCCCTAAATCTTTAAAAGGCCATAACTTTTGATCTAGAGCTCTTGGCAAGCAAAAGATGATAGTGTCATTTTTAAAGGGATTCAAGGAGGTTTAGGAAAAGTGAAAATTTAATACCCAATCCCTTAAAAGGGTACTTAGGGGGGTGGATGTGTTACATTTGGATTTGCATCATACCAGATTTAATACCCAATCCCTTAAAAGGGTACTTAGGGGGGTGGATGTGTTACATTTGGATTTGCATCATACCAGAAAGCAAAGATCGTCAAACCAATAGAGTCATGATTACCATGATTGCAGATTATATTGTATGGTAATATACTTATTGTTAATATCTATTCAGCCCATGATTGCAGATGTCATACACTAGCTACACTGATAATCCCATTGCTATGCTGCAATGAATTTAGATTGAATGCTTTTATCGAATGTTTGTTTTTCTACTTTAATTTTAATTCTAAAACGGACACAGTGAATATTGAATTGTATCACTCTCTCCCTGCAATTCTAACATTTCTATATCCCTCACTGCTTCAACATTGAGCTGCTCATGTTCCATTCTCATGATTTCTGGTCTGGTCAGCTCATGTGGTCAAACCTGGCCAACTTGTCCCGTGCACGTGTATAATTTCTAATTCAAGACATACACAGCAGTTGTGAAGAGATTCAACAAGGAAAATTATCTACCTGCCTATATTTGTTTTCCTTTTTCATGAAGGAGCAAATGTCATTTTTAGTCACATGTGTATTTGTCATTGCTCACCCCTTTCACTCAACTCAATTAATAGCAGATCTAAGCTTGAACTTTCTTTTTTGTTAAGAGAAACACTCTGTAGTGATTGTCAAATGACTCTTTATTTAAACAACCAAGTCATAAATGCTATAAATTCATAAAACTGATTGTCCCATATCGAAATTCATAACTTTCCCCTGCATATTGAATATAAAACTATACTGAATCCGTCATTATCAGTGTTACAATTTCAAAAATATACTAACAATAGGAGTATGAGTATGTTAGAATTTCCAGGAAAAAGTGAATCAAAATTTCCATTAAAAAAGTAAATCAAAAATATTGTGAAACAGCTTAAGCTTGCTGATTTGTGATTGTAGTTAAAACTATTCACATTTGTGAACAGTTCCAAAAACATTATATTTACTTGTCATCGTCATCTTCATCCATTCCAGCGTGTCAAATTAAAAGGGAAAATGAATAAAACAGAAGCCTCTTGGATTTACATTGAGAGTCATAGATGTAGAGTTATTTCTGTAGTCCAATATTTAAACTTAGCTGAGAATCAAAATAGACTATGATGGACTCTGCTGTTCTGATGGCTATTGTGCCCTGTTTTCCAACCTAGAGTCTCCTTATGATCTCTCCTTCCATTACCATGCCCTATTTTCCAACCTGGAGTCTCGTTATGGTCTCTCCTCCTTTCATTACCATGCCCTATTTTCCAACCTGGAGTTCCGATGGCCATTGTGCCCTGTTTTCCAACCTGGAGTCTCCTTATGGTCTCTCCTCCTTCCATTACCATGACCTATTTTCCAACCTGGAGTCTCATTATGGTCTCTCCTCCTTTCATTACCATGCGCTATTTTCCAACCTGGAGTCTCGTTATGGTCTCTCCTCCTTTCATTACCATGCCCTATTTTCCAACCTGGAGTCTCGTTATGGTCTCTCCTCCTTTCATTACCATGCCCTATTTTCCAACCTGTAGTTTCATTATGGTCTTTCCTCCTTTCAATACCATGCATGGGTAGGTCATCAAAGTCGAAAGAATCATCATCGAAGCATCCATCCTTTCTATTTTCCAACCTGGAGTCTCTCCTTTCATTACCATGCCCTATTTTCCAAACTGGAGTCTCGTTATGATCTCTCCTCCTTTCATTACCATGCCCTATTTTCCAACCTGGAGTCTCGTTATGGTCTCTCCTCCTTTCATTACCATGCCCTGTTTTCCAGCCTGGAGTCTCGTTATGGTCTTTCCTCCTTTCATTACCATGCCCTATTTTCCAACCTGTAGTCTTGTTATGGTCTTTCCTCCTTTCAATACCATGCATGGGTAGGTCATCAAAGTCGAAAGAATCATCATCAAGGCATCCATCCTTTATATTTCCTCTATCCCCATTCATTACAGGGACATCAGTAACTCTAGAGCTATCTGCATTTTCAAAGACAGCAACTTCTGCCCCATCTGATTCATCATCATCAAAGTCATCATTCCATGCTTTCGAAGTGGTAAGCAAGTCAAAATGCTGCCCAAATCTTCTTTCTGGATACCCAGATTGCTGAGAATCATCAGCCCATTTTCCATCTCTACCATGTCCAAGACTGCTGGTGTACTCATCTTCAGGGCGCTTGTGGTCACAGTTATAGCATGTCATATTTCTTCGATAATTCAAAAAGTTGCACCTTCAACATCGTACATTTCATATCAATACAAAACCAACTAATATTAAGAATAGATTTCAATAAGCACAGATGGCAAGCAAAGATAGCAGATCAGCCAATCTGACACAACAAATTGAAAGCAGCTCTCAATAAATGAAACTGTAACTTGAATCCTGCATGGAGAGTCTTACCCTGGGCATTCCCACTCCCCTGGATTCAGCTCTCTTTTTGGACGCTTTGAGTCACATTGTAGGCAGTTGTGATTCTTTGCGAAGTTCATAAAATCACACCTAATAATCCAGTCCAGGACACCAAGAATGATAAATATAGGATGAAATGATGATAAAAAATATGTAATTCAATTGTAGGGCCAAAGTGGAACTCCATAGAGAAACGAATAATAGGACATAGAAGAGAAGTTACTTTGGACAAAGCCAATCCCCTCTCTTCATTTCAATGTCATCACGGCCCACTCTCTTTCTCGGTGGAGGTTGAGGCACTTTCACTTTTGGAGCAGGCTTCTTGACAACTGGTTTTGGAAGGTTTGGATCAAGTGGGATTGCACTCAATCTGACCACTTCTTTTAACAATTTGCGAATAGATTCCTTCACTGTCTTCCTCTTATGTAATTTGTTTTCTGCAGAATCAATTAAAGGATCCAATCCATAAACCATTAAAATCCGCATAACATCCATTGTAGTCGCAGGCTCTTCTTCACGTGGGAGCGTGTAAGCTGTCTCACAAGAGCTTCTTAATTTACAAGAGCTACACACCTGAGAAGCATGTTAAGAAACATGCAAATTTATCAACAACAAATGGTGGTATTTGTGACAAAATAGCAGCATAAGTCAGTTAGTCTCTAGCGATGGAACTTATGCACACGCACTAAGATGTTAAAAAACACTAGTAAAAGAATGTAAACAGAGGATTTTTACTATAAAGATTGATCAAACAAAAGAAAAATTGGAAAATATTAAAACATCATCTAATTCATTCATTTGTTCATGAAACAAAATAATAGATACAAATAGCATGGAAATACATAATAATGAGCACAGAAGACAAACTTGCATGGCAAGACTGAGCTAAAAGTATAAAGTGAACAGTAGGCATGGGTGAAAGCAATCAGATGCAAGGCAAGGAAGACTTGGCAAGGCTTGGCCAAAACTGATCAACTCAGGCTAGGAGCTGTTGCAGCCTGCAGGGAGCGCAGTTAGGGTTGTGTGAAGATTCTAAGAGGCCATGCAGAGGGCAGAGTAGATTCACATAACTGCAAGACCAGACTTGGAGAAAACAATGACACTGGCATTGGTTCTATGGTTGCACAAGTAGGTTCTACTGGGCATCAGAATGTGGGATATRCATTGTTTTCACAATCCATTGACCAAGTAACCTTTGCTTATGAGACTCCCAGATGGGATGATAGAGACGTAACTGCTGACATCTGCCATACCAGAGATAGGYGGCAGAAGTCGCACCAACTTGCTTCAGATACCTTTGTGGGAGATGGAAGTCGGCCACAGCATTGTTGTTTTGCCAGAGGAATCGAGTTTGACCATCCCCATTCATTATAAAAGGAAACCTCCRAAAAATCAGTGAGGATTGACCCTATCAGTGCAAGCAAGCTCCTCCCTTGCATATCCCTGATACAGCTGGAAGGGATGGTATAGTTTGAGTGGGCAGAGAAGAGGGAGGAAGCTGGGTTGTATTGTGTTCTTGCAGGCAGTTAGGGACTTGGGAAGGCTGGATTACACTCCACCCGAGTTGGTTTTTGAGGCTACAGAAGAGAATAAGGGAGAGGAGGGGTGCAAGAGATGGGGCATGTAAAACTTATAGCACAAAATCATAGATATCCCAGCAAACTCAATGATCTGGAAATGCACATTTATGCTACAAATAAACACAATATTCAGAATAAAGAGCAACCACATGTGAACAAATATTTTTACCCAGCTAACTTCTTCTGGTCAGATTATTTATTTTGAGAATAATAGTACAAGGTAGAAGATCTCTTATCTCAGGTCTTGAATAATCCTCCTTCATCAGATTTCTGCAAGTACAAATCGCCCCAAGTCTCTCCATCTGTACGGATCAAGTCCCTTCTTTTTCTTGACAGTACGAATCAGCAGTGCTTTCTCTTCTGCTGTACGGATCAATCCGTACTCCTCGCTGGCTGAGTGAATCAGACGTATTCCTCTTCTAGATGTACGGATCAGGCTGTACTACTTGTAGGCTGTACGGGTCCTGCCCCTGAATGCTGAGATCTCGGCCCTAGCTCGGCCTCTCGTCTTCAGTCTTGGCCCTAACTTGGCTTACCTTTAGCAGAGAATTTCTTTCCTTGACAAATCGATTCATGCTCAATAGCAATCTCAAACATCCTTTTATACTTGAAGTTGATCCATGTGAAGGATGAGAAATAATCTCAGCCATTAGATCTAGATCTTGATCAATGGCTGGGACTTAATCTCTTGATGAGACAACTTAAATGTACTTTTTGTGTTCTCACAAGTTAGAGAACCTTTCTTCACTATAATATTCTAACACTCCCTCTTAGTGAGGAAAGTGTTCTCTATGACTCCCATCTTTTCCCTGAAGTATTCAAATTTCCCTTTAGGCAATCCTTTAGTTAGGATATCTGCAACCTGCTCATTTTTGGAGATGTACTGAAGCCTCACTGCCCCTTTCTGTACTCTATCCCTGATGAAGTGGTACTGGATTTCAATATGCTTGGATCTGTCATGAAAGACTGGGTTCTCTAGAAGTTTAATACAGCTTTGATTATCACAGTAAATTATTGTAGGATTCAATTCCGAAATGAACAAATCAACAAGTATCTTGCGAAGCCAAAGTGCTTCACAACTTGCTTGACTTGCTGCCATGTACTCGGCCTCTACAGAACTGAGAGCTACAGACTTTTGCTTCCTGCTGTACCAAGAGATCATCCCTGACCCCAAGCTGAAGCAACATCCGGAAGTACTCTTCCGATCCATCACATTCCCTGCCCAATCTAAGTCTGAATATCCCATCAAGCTAATTTGGTCTCCCTTCACATACTGAAGTCCATACTCTATGGTACCTTTCAAGTATCTCAAGATGTGTTTGGCTGCAATCCAATGTACTCTCCTAGAGTCCACCATGTGATGACTGAGAGTATTGACAACGAAATAGATATCGGGTCTAGTGTTGATCAAGTACATCAAGCAACCAATCAATTGTCTGTAGATGGTGGGATTCACCTTCTCTGACTCAGAGGTGTTCAATTTCTTAAGATTTTTAATCATGGGAGTGGCCATGGTTTGGCAGTCCTCCATCCCAAATCTTTTAAGAATCTCAACTGTATATTTTCCTTGACCAAGGAAAATCTCACCTCCTCGTTGTCAGATTTCTAAGCCAAGAAAATAATGCATTAGTCCCAAATATTCATCTCAAATTCTTTGGCTAAGTTGTTCTTGCAACTTGTAATTTGAGTTTTTGTACCTGTCAGGAACAGGTCATCAACATATAGAGAACAAGAATGAGAATATCACTTTTATTTCTGAGTAGGTACAAATTTGAATCTGCATTGCTTTTGACAAACCCAATGCTTTGGAGATAGCTCTCAATTATGGAATACCACGCCCTAGGTGCTTGCTTGAGTCCATAAAGAGCCCTTTTTAGTCGACATACATGACTTGCTCTATCATGAACTTCAAATCCCTGTGGTTGTTCCAAATAGACTTCTTCCTCAATCTTCTCATTGAGAAATGTTGTCTTGACATCCATATGATGAATCTTCCACCCCATCTCCATATGATGAATCTTCCACCCCATCTGAGTGGCAATGGACATTACTACTCGAATGGAGGTATAACAAGCTACAGGAGCAAAGGTCTCATCATAGTCTACTCCATGTTGAGAGAAACCACGAGCTACAAATCTAGCTTTGTATTTTTCAATGCTACCATATGTTGCATGCTTGGTCTTGAAGATCCACTTGGAGCTAACCACAGACTTCCCTTTCAGTCCTAGCACAATTTCCCATACTTCATTTTTCATTATTGAGGCATATTCTTCTACCATAGCATCTTTCCATACCTGCTTCTTGACTCAATAATATCACTCATAAGTGCAGCATATCCTGAGTATCTCTGAGGAGGTTTACTTGTTCTTACTTAAGTCCTTGGAGCTTTTACTTGTTCACTGGCTTCTTTCAACAATTGTTCTACCCACTTTGGTTTTCTTTTCTTGGAGGATCCTGACTGATCCTCCACCTATTTTTTATTATGTCCCTCAATAGGAGATTTTGTAGACTGAGGAGATGATGCTTCCTCCTGCTAAGAAGTTTTTGTTTCTAAAACGTCTCCATGCCTAAAAGACTTCTGGAAAGCTCTTTCTTCTTCAAATTCGACGTCCCTTCTTTCCACTGTTTTCCTGGTAGATGGAATGTACACCCTGTAGGCTTTGGAAGTTTCACTGTACCCAACAAGAATCCCTCTCTCTGCCATGGGATCCAACTTGGTCCGTTTATTTTCAGGAATATGACAATAGACAAGACATCCAAAGATACATAGATGTCTGATGTCAGGTTTCTTCCCAATGAAGGCTTCTTCTAGAGTTACATTTCCTAATACTCTGTGAGGACCCCTATAGCTTCTGCCCAAAGGAACCTTGGAAGAACCTGATCATGAAACGTTGCCTTTGTTGCCCCTACAATTGCTCTATTCTTCCTTTCTGACACTCCATTCTGCTGAGGAGTGTATGGAACTGTTAACTCCCTCTTAATTCCTGCTTTTACACAAAATTTCTTGAAGGCATGAGACGTGTATTATCCTCCATTTTCTTATCTGAGGACTTTTATCTTCTTCCCAGTTTGATTTTCAACAATAGCCTTAAACTCTTAAAACCCTCTAAGAACCTCTTCTGAGGTTTTGCCTTTCAGAAAATAAATCCAAGTTTTTCTTGAGAAGTCATCTATGAAGCTAATGTAATATTTGAACTTGCCCCCTATAGAGAGAGATGACATGGGGCCACAAATATCAGAATGGATCAGATCCAAAATTCCTTTGGACCGATGATCACTTTTAGGAAATGGTGCTCTCGTATATTTCCCTAGAGCACATCCTTTGCATATTGCATGATGATCTGTACTGAATGGAGGCATTCCTATCACAATCTTACCCAAAATCTTAAGGGGCCCATGACCAATATGAACCATCCTCGTGTGCCATAGTTCACTATCTCTACTACCACTACTATTGGCTAGAGCATAATGTGAATCAAACTGAGGCTTGTACAGTTAATCCTTTCTTACCCCAATGACTTGCTCATATTCTTAGGCTTGATATAAGCCCTTAGCTCCTTGAAGGATACTTCATATCCCTTGTCTTCTAAAGCAGATACTGACACCAATTTTTTCTTTAATCCAAGGACATAGAGAACATCTGAAAGGTAGAGAGGTTTTCCTAACTCCCTCTCAAACTTTACAGTTCCTATCCCTTTTGGATGATATGCAGAGTCATCTCCCAAAAGAATCTCAAAGTCAAAACCTTTTTTTTCAAGATTACTGAAATAATGTTTATGACCAACCATATGACTGGATGCTCCACTATCAATATACCAGACCTCTCTTGTTTGAGTACTCGACAGACAAGCCCTGCAACTGTTGTTTGCCATTCAAACTCAATAGTGAAGTTGGGTTGCTCAGATCCTGCGTTCTGATACCATGTAAAACTTATAGCACAAAATCATAGATATCCCAGCAAACTCAATGATATGGAAATGCACAATTATGCTACAAATAAACACAATATTTAGAATAAAGAGCAACCACATGAGAACAAATATTTTGACCCAACTAACTTCTTCTGGTTAGATTATTTATTTTGAGAATAATAATAATAATTTATTTTTAAGGTCACGGCCAAGCAAGACACCAAATTGGTGTATGAGACCCCCTCCGCCCAACAGTTTTACTGGTAAAGTCTACGGAGGTATACATACCCTACCCCCGCTCTGGATTTGAACATCTCTTATCTCGGGTCTTTAATAATCCTCCTTAATCAGATTTTTGCAAGTACAAATCGACCCCAAGTCTCTCCAGTTGTACGAATCTAGTCCCTTCCTTTTCTTGACAGTATGAATCAGCAGTGCTTTCTCTTCTACTATACGGATCAGTCTGTACTCCTCGCTGGCTAAGTGAATCAAACGTATTCCCCGTCTGGATGTACGGATCGGGCCATACTACTTGTATGCTATACGAGTCCTGCCCCTGTATGCTGAGATCTCGGCCCTAGCTCGGCCTCTCCTCTTCAATTTTGGCCCTAACTTGGCTTACCTTTAGCAGAGAACTTCTTTCCTTGACAAATCAATTCATGCTCAATAGCAATCTCAAACATCCTTTTATATTTGAAGTTGATCCATATGAAAGGATGAGAAATAATCTCAGCCATTAGATCTAGATCTTGATCAATGGTTGGGACTTAATCTCTTGATGAGACAACTTAAATGTACTTTTTGTTTCTCACAACTTAGAGAACCTTTCTTCACTATAATATTCTAACATCCCCATTCATTATGAAAGGAAACCTCCGAAAAATCAGTGAGGATTGACCCTATCAGTGCAAGCAAGTTCCACCCTTGCATATCCCTGACACAGCTGGAAGGGATGGTATAGTTTGAGTGGGCAGAGAAGAGGGAGGAAGGTGGGTTGTTTTGTGTTCTTGCAGGCAGTTAGGGACTTGGGAAGGATGGATTACACTCCCCCCGAGTTGGTTTTTGAGGCTACAGAAGAGAACAAGTGAGAGGAGGGGTGCAAGATGGGGCAGGCCACTGAAAGAGCAGAACCCGGGAAAAAAGAAAAGTGGCAAACCCCTAGGTCCAGAACCAGGAAAGTTGAGATTGTGGCTATTCACAGAGGTTATCAACTCTGTCATTCAGCGAATACCAAAGAACAAATTGAGCTTATCGAATCTAGCATCAGACAGAAACAAGCTCAGATCCCTAACCATGTGGTGGACGAGGAGGCTGGCAGGGTCATCCCTGACCCACGTCATTCTCGAAGCATAGATTCTATATATGCCAGGATAGTAGACCTCTATTGGCATGTCAAAGAAATGATAGGCTCCAATATTGAAGGGCAAGAAGCCAAAGCAGTTCTGGAAAAGCTTGAACAGACAGAAAGCAAATATGACATCTTCATCGACGCAGTTCTTAGCTCGGATGAGGACACTAGAGTGGAAGACACTCCGGAGAAGGAGCACCTGGTTGCCGTAGCTGATGGAATGGAGGTCATAACCCCTACAAATCCCATCTACCTTGGGCAATGAAGCACAATAATGATCTTTAGGCCTACTCTGTTTCCTTCTGTTTACATGAACAATGTTGTTTTAGTTCTCTATTTATGGGCTTCCAAGCTTCTAGCTTATGGACTCCTTTTACTGTTATCTTCTGGGTTTTAAAGACAGTTAGTTCTTAAGGCTTCAGTGACCTCTTTTGGCTAAATTTTGGTTCAGAACTATGTTTTATTTTCCTCAAATCTCAGAACTGGTGAAAGTTGATAATGCCCTTAATTTTTGGCTTATTTACAGAATGATGGGCTTGGCTCTGAGGTGCCTCACCCTCTTCTGATTTATGCTACTTTCCTATATATTTCTAACTTACAAAAATACAAAAAAAAGCTTTGCTTATGAGGAAAACAAGTATCGACCCAATAATACAAACCCCTTCTAAAAGCACGATATATTAATTGCATTCTCAATTTAAAATTCTTGATCCAGCTACTTACATCCCCTTCATCAAGTTGAACATATGTTCTCAGACGTTTCCCTGAACAAACCACCTTTCTGTCTAAATTCGGGCAGCCATACCCAGCGAGGATCTGAATATCCTTTCGAGACAAGGATCTGCCCAATTAAAAACAAATTCAATAAGCAAATATTGCAGATATTGTTGTAAGAATTGCAAGGTCTAAACAGTTCAAACATCAGGAAAGGAAAAATGACGTGAAATCAGAACTCTAAATTAAAATCTTTCTGTTGGAAAAGGGCCTTAATGGATGGACCCTAGATCTCAAGTCAATTATGGTAAATATTTTTATGCAAATCCTTGGATGATGAAAAATGAATAATGCACATAATTGCTTGAGAGATTCATATAATAAATGGATGGTTGGATTGATACCTCAGAATGTCGAAGCGATCCTTGGCAAAATTGATGCAGGCCTTCCGAACAGTGCTCAAATCCTTGAAAATATCAACCCCTTCATCCTTATAACCGCATTCCCCGCCTGACAGCTTCTCAATCACATCGTCCTCGTTCGATCTTCTCAAGTCAAAGTAATTATGCTCCACCAAGTGTTCCATGAGTTCAATCCACTCGGGCCACGGATGAGCAATTTCGGCTCCACAAGAGGCAGAAGAAGGCAAAATGATTTCCCGGGGCTCAAACCGTTGACCTGCTACTTCTGTTTCTTCTTCTTTTTCTTCTGTTTTTTCAACCCTCGAAGCCACAGAGGACTCCTGGACATTAGAAGTTGCAGAAAGAGACGAATTTCTGTCCCTCCATGCCCTGAGCTTCTGGAGGGCGACGCCCTTCTCTGCTTTCTTCTTCTGAACGCTCTCGAGCTCTTGCACGACAAAGCTCATTCGAGCCCCCAGGCTTTCATTGGGGTTTCGGTCCCCCTGAGGCTGAGGCTGCGAATTCGTAATGGTTCTGAAAAATCCATTGAAACCTTTGGATTGAAGGGATGCGACGATTTGGATTTTTCTATTGTTTCTTGTGCCGGAAGATGCTATGACGAAAGCGAATTTGGCAAGACCCATATCTGTTCTACAAAGCTAAAAAAGATGTCTCAAACTATTGAGACAATCAATCACTTGCACAAGTGGACTGTTGTTTGCCGTCCCATCCAACGTCACGAGAACAAGGCG